>JWHW01028810.1:61781-75471 GCA_000931545.1 Papilio glaucus | reverse complement strand
TATTTATATAATTAACGTAAAACTTTTGGTTACAAAAATCCTATCTCGATGTGAAACAACGTATAAATATTTATTCCAAATCGTTTTGGAAAAAAGGTAAATAGAGCAACGTATAACGTTCGTAAGTATAACCCCTAATAGGGCAGTCTGGGTTTTTTTAACAGTGTCTATCACTCATATTAATATCAGCTCAATTGCTGGCATATTCTTATTTTTAATTTATTGTCATCTCTAAACGAGTAGGGTAAAAAAACTACATGAGTAAGGTTAAAAAATGAATGACCTGATTTTGTTATTAAATATCTAATAGTTTTTCATAATGTACATCACGGCATACTTTAATCAAAACATCAATTATACAACATAATATGTTTAAATATCTATATTATATTTTAAGGAAACTTCCTTAAAATATTTTTACAAATTGTGCTAACCCTAGACACATCCTATTTGCAGCAATCTCTCCAATACCTCACGGTTGGGAGCCGCCGCAGTTGATCACTTCCACAATTAGGCGCGAGTGAGTTCAAACAAAAGTTTAGCCGGCGGGAAAATATTAAATGTCTGTACTCATTTGTAATTCTAATAACATGTTACTGCGGATATAATTTATATATTATAAGTTTGTTTACACACTATTAAGCTAAATAATAATTCATATACAAACTTTTCTCGCAATCCAATCTAAATAGAATTGTAATACTACGCTTCTGAAAAGATATAACTACATCATTAAATTCTATTACTAATTAGGGAATAATTGAGCTGCTAAGTAGAGTTGTCGTGTGAACCTAGGAACCAATAGCATCAGACCTCTGTCGGTTTTTTTTTTCATGTTAAAAGAAGGCCAACGAAGTGGTTTCTCTGATAACCATAATTATGTAGATACCTATTAACATACTCAACAAACAGAAGTGTTACAGTTGCGTTGTCAGTATTGGCGTAAAAAGGGAAGAGTAGTTAAGAATAGAATGAGAAGGCATGAGGCTCGAGGAACCCTAAATACCCCCAATGCACCATGATATTCTATGAGGTAAGACCATTTCCTCGGTCCAGCTGACCCATTCATACATTTGCAGGTGCTGCTAGCTCGACCACTCATGTAATACGTTTTTAAATATGTCACAGGCATATTGGTGCCCACAGGCACAAAATTGTTACACGTATTAAATAAAAAAAGAAACTTTTTTATTCATAATTTTGAACCATACACAAATTATATTAAATTACTCGTATAATAATTCGGTGGGTGTGAGCTCGGAGTGCATAGCACGTGTAGGGCCACAGATAAAATATTAAATGACAACGGAAGCGCGACCCGCGCTGTCAATCTTTTTGTTTCACCCTGACATCTCTAATTGCTTCTCATTGGGATGTAAAAACACTTTTCTGACACGTTTTTTGAAGATATTCAATCTGCGAATTATTATTATTGTGCAGTAAACCCGACTACAACTTAAAAAAAAAGTTCTATGCTTATTATGTTGCATGTTGTATTTGTTAAAATAATATGCAAGATTTGTAAATTATATCGAGTATTACAAAACTTAACTACAATAATATATATAAATAATAAAGATTTTACTAATTCATTATTATGTTATTACTAAAGAAAATTGGTATTTAGAGTATCTACCCATAACCAACGAACGTGTATGCGATGTATGAGTGTAGAAGAGAGAAAGGTGTGTCAGGACTGTGCCAAAAGTAATCACTGCCTATCCATCTAGATTAATAGGGTGAGAGAGGGGCCACTTTATTCTACTTGTATTATTTTTTATTTACAAATATTCTCAAACTAGTCAACTGACCAGTTTGAAAGAAGGATTCAGATCAGATTAGATTTGCGCAATGAAAATTAATCTGTAATTAAATAAAATAAAAAAAACAGATATGATTTTTTACCTTCAGCATATCCGAGTGTATGCATATTATTTTCTATTAGGTTAACATTCCTGTCATATTGAGTTATCCAAACAAAAATATTTTAACTTTATAAATCTGAGTAGCACGAATCGCTCATTTGCTGAGGGATAATCCTGAAATCCGGGTGGGGCGTTTTCAAGCGCCGCCCAACCGACTGCCGCCCGCCTTGCGCGTGCGCATCTCAAATGATAGACGTCGCACGGACAGACAAGAGGGCAAACAACCCTCCGGTAATATAACGCCGGTTAAATCGGACATGGACAGGGAAGTGAAAAGTTAAAGGGGAGTGCAATAATGCCAAGGAAACGTGTCAACCGATCACCGCCCGTTGATAAGAGATCTGAAGATCCGGATGATGATGACTTCTTGTTCGATGATACACAGTCTAGCTCAGGTAATTTTCATGTTTCTCACCAGGCACTAGCGACCCAACCCTTGCTTCGCACGGATAGTACTTATTATCTATAGCCAGGAAAACACGCACGTGTGACGACAGCCTACATTAGACTTTTAGAGGATAATTTTTCAAAAATCCGGAAATAGGTATTTAATTATTTGTACTGAAAAATGTTTGTCAATTTTCAAGTAATTCTACTGAATAACCAACACTTAGACCTTGAATTAATAAAAATGCCTTTTTAGTCCTCGATTACGGAATAACAGAAATATTGAGTAAAATTTCTGTAGTGACAGTATGGGCTGTGCGTTGATATGCTAGTCAATAATCAGCATCTTCATTTCTTTAGGCCCGTTTCTTAATGTTTTTACATTTTTACATTAATGTAGTTTTATTTAGTTTAACAAATCAATATTCATACATTATGTATATAGGCGAATTTAATGACATAAGCAATAGGCGATACAAGGCAAAAAGTAGCAGGTTTGTCAAATATACATAAATAAAATATTGAAACTATAATCTAAAATTATATTTTTATTAGGCTTTATTGAAAGTCTTCGGCACACATTGCTCGTTTCGTTTATGCATATCCAACGTAGAGAGAGATTCAAACCCAAATGTTTCGTCACTTACGGGATACTTACAACTAAACCAATTCTTCCCTCTTTAGTATGTTAGCAATGTGATTGAAAATACTCCTTTAGTATTGCTCGCTTGACGGATGATATTAGCCCCCCTGTATCAGCCAATGTTTGAGTGGAGCCCGGGATGGTTTAGATTCATAATTGGATCCCGCGGGTGGCGTTGCCATCGGGTTACAGGAGATATTTTTTGACGAATAATGCAAAACCTGTCAAAAGCCAACATTCATGTAAGACAACGTCTGCTGGGTCCGCTAGTAGCGCATATATAACTTGATAGATGTTGTGTGCACAGGCAGGAGTTCACAAGAGCCGCAACACAGGAACGCGGCGAACGCCCGGGAGCGGGCCAGAATGCGGGTCCTATCAAAGGCATTTTGCAGGTATGGCATAAACACCCTTAAGTGAAAAATACTATATCTTTCTATTTATAAAAATTATCTATATATAAAAACGGACGTGTGCGGCCCTATATTTAACTTTTTAGTCAAAACTGCACATTGTGATTGGTTATAAGCTTAACTTAACACATGGGGCAGTCAGGATGGTGGTTGCATGTGTGGTGGTTGTAGGGGTGTAAAAGAGACGGGACTTTAAAATATAATTTCCAATAATATGTTATCAATGTTTGTAGAATTAGAAAAACAAAGAAAAAAAAACCAGGGAAGCGGTTGTTTGCAGCTAATATAATAAAAAAATATTTTAGCTCTACTAAAATAAATGCATATAAAAATTGCTGTCGCCCTTTCACCGGGCTTATTTGATATTTAACTAACATTTTTGTTATCTAAAAAAATTACACTCAACTGTTAAGCTATGTGCACATTTGTCATTTAACATGTCTCAATGCAGATTACAATCATACCAAAAAATCAAATCTTGCCTAAGCTTGAATAACTTTAAATTGTATATTAAAAAATTAAGCGTAGCTTACGTATTATCAAAGCAATCAAATATTATTTCAACATCTCACACATCTATCTTAACAAACTCTATAACGTCTGTAGCACCTGATTAAGACATGCATTAACTAAGTCGGCCCTAAACTAAATCCCGCCTGACGCAAAACATATTGGATAATATAGAAATGTAATATACAAATGTATAACAAAAAATGCAGTATACCCTACTAATATACATAATACTTTAATGAACAATATGACCAAATACGTCATCATTATAAGCCTATGTCCTAAGTTGATAGGCCCAATGCCTGGTATGTCTTTAAACCCGTTTAATGGGTTCACCCATTCGATGGATACTCGTTGTGAAACCGGAGGTCACACTTATTCCTACTAAGTATCGACAATCCACCCCTCGCACTTCCGTCTATTCGCCAAAATAGCCTTGGCGTATACCAACAGTCGTCAACCCGCATGCCCAGTATACCAACAGTCGTCAACCCGCATGCCCAGTATACCAACAGTCGTCAACCCGCATGCCCATGGTGGTGACCTATATACAAAACTCCTCAAAATATAATAAAAGCAATACATAAATAAAACATGGATTTATAAATCGGAGTGCGTATCTGACGCATACATGTTACAGCTGGTTCCATTTCCGTGCTTTGTTATTCTAGGCAGATCTATAGCACCGTCTCCGGTGCAGTGTCGAACTCCGCGTGTTGTCCGAAACCACAATAGTAGACTAGCGTAACTGCCACTCTCTCGTGGACTCATGGAGGATCATTGGTGATCTTAAGTGATTAACGTTACCCATAGACATTAAAAAACATCCAGATGATATACAGTAGAGATTTTCAGCCATTGTAATGACACCACCCTCGTAGCATGTGTACCTTGTTTCACAGAAAGATATAATTTTTGTAAACAAAGGTTTTTACGTTAAAATTCCAAAATTCCAGATTTTTTGAAAAACAACGTATTTTCCTAATATAAATTGTGTCATATGGATGACTAATGTTATAAGGATAACAGTAGTCATCCATATTACACAATTTCACTTCACTTTATCTCACGTTTTAATTACATTTCCGATGAAAATAATGAAAAAGTGTAAATCTATACATATAATAAAAATGTAACTGTTCGTTGTCTGTACATGGAAGATATATGAGAATTTTTTTTATTGGGGGCCTTCATAAACGTAATAAAGCCCAAAACGATAATTATTATAAATTTTGTCTGTTTTTGTGTTTGTTACTGCTAATCACAGAAACGGCTTAACCGATTTGGGTGCGGTTTCCACTAATGTATGTATTTGTTTGCTTTAGGTAAAGCAGATATTTTAAGCTTTATTTACTTACGTCGCCTATAATAAAAATACACCTTTAATTAAATTTTCTTAATCATATTTGTTTTGGATTTTCTTGATTTGTTTTCTTAGTAACTGAGGGGTGTGACTCCCGCTTTTGGCTTATAGAGGTTCGCGACCCTCAAGTACATCGCAACCTACAGATTTAAAAACACAGAGCTAGAGGAAGGGAGTAGATAAGGGAAAGAAGATGAGAAAGGCCTGGAGATTAGAAAGGGCATGCAGCTTCTCACTCAAATCTCGCATCTGCAAGACATTAACTCGTTACAGTTGCCTATGGGTAGCGGGCACTTAATATCAGGTGATCCGATAGTTTGCCACCTTCTTCCATTTAAAAAAAACGAGATGTCTGAAAATGACTTGTCGAACGGAAGTAAGAGCAGTAATGTAATGAAAATCAATATTCATATGGTTTTCCCTAGGGAAAACCATATGAATATTGATTGATAACCATTTTAAATTACGTTATCCGTATCTTCCCTAGGGAAGATACGGATAACGTAATTTAAAAATAAAAATTGCATTTTTCATTATTGTAGGCTCAAAACGACATTGCCATGGGTGCCTGCGGACACGAAGCTGTCAAAGTTGGACACGCTGCGGCTGGCGGCGTCGTACATCGCGCACCTGCGCGCACTGCTCGCGCCGCGCTCGGCGCACGCGCCGCCGCATCCCCTTAGCCTGGTTAGTATACACAACTGACTAGAAGGAGAAAAACAAGCAGCGTTCAAGACAAAGACAAGACGGTAAAATAACCGGCATAGGATGGTAGATAAAAGAAAGGGGATTGGTCCTCAGCACTCAGCACCTGACTCATAAAACGATTTAGTAGAAGCACATCGCAGAACTAATTTTTATTTTACTGGCCTGGCCTGACTACAATACTGTCATAACATGCATGTCCATATTGTGCTGCAGTCCCTTCAAGCCAAATCCATTTAAAATTAAAATGTTAATATTTTAAATTTAAAAATGAGATAGTAATTTGTTTTTCTACAATTGTATTTGTATTTAAATATAGAACTCGTGTCGTGTTAACATTATAGAAAATAGAGCTGGACAAAAAAATTAAGAAATCAATCATGACGCTATTAACACAAACAGAAAAACATGAGACCGCTGACATATCGTAAAGACGACGCCCACGGGCGCGGTTAGGATAATTGCTGACAAATTTATCACCTGTCACGCTTGTCATCCCCTTAATACTTCGAGTTAGGCACGAGCCCGGGATACGTTTGCCAAACGCCACGGCTAAATGCTGTCGTCGATGGATTACGAGGCACGTTCCGCGAAGGCCCGCCGCTTTGCGTGATCTATTGCTCTGGATTAGTGTATAATATGAACGATGAAGACTTTGATCCTAAATGTTTAAAAGACAATAAAAAGCTTTTTAAATGTGCAACCAGTAATTTGAGAATAAATCCTTCTCTTTCAAGCCCAATGAATAGCGAATAGCGATTGCTTTCTCTCTCTACTTAGGTTAAAGGGGTACTTCTCACGTTATTCCCTATACGTATGTATGTTCGTATGTAATTATGTGTGTCTGTTTCATTGTGACCTTACTTGGCCGATTTTGAAGAGCGAATTGTCATTAGATTCGTAGTCTCTATTACTACTAGAATAATCAATCGCGTTTATTGGTTTTTTAAATTAACTATTTCTTCTTTAAATTTAAAGATCCCAAGTCTTATCTTGATTTCTGTACTGCTTAAGGAGCATGCGTATTTAAAACTAATTTTTCAACAAAACATTAACAAAGGCAAAATGTTTACAACAATGTTTAAAATAACATATGAATAATCTAAATCCAGAACGGATTGTTTTGAACTCTTTGGTAGTTTTTTATCTGGCGTCGTGTGTGTTCTATGACCATTTGAAAAAAGGCAGTCCTTTTTTGTCGGAATTCAAATTAATACTTCGTCTAAGCGTTTCTCGATTTTAATAATAAACAAACCAAAGTCATCATCAGTGCGCTAAAGCGATAGAAACAAAAAGGTTACAACAATAAACAGTACCGGTTTTACGGTCGAAGCGCGCGTTGACCAAAAGTTTGCAGCTGTTGTACGAGTATAAATAAAATTTATCTCCGGACGTTAAAGAGATGCTCCGGTTTATTGTTTCCACGATTCCTTTGTTTTAATGTTAGATTGAGATCTCAGTGCGTAGGCTGTACTGTTGATTTTAAGCTTTAAACTTATGTTTGTAAATTATATAACTATGACGGATTTGGATTTGTTATACCTTAATGATAAATTAAATTCTGGAGCATTTTTTTTAAATAAACAAAAGAAATTACGTTTCTGGCTTAAGGAGGTAGGCAGCACTTACCTTTTTCCATATTGCACGGGCCTGGCGTTTAAAAAGGTAATAACAATTAAAATGACTTGAACCCATTTTACCAGCGGTTAATGCTAATGCGCTCAGCGCCATCTTCAACGATGTTTTATCAATATAAAGTTTAAACTATATACTAAAATAATAAAATTATCGTGAAAAACGTCATTACATGGCGAAGGGTGTTCGATATCTCCATATTTGTCGTCGTCAACTTTTTATTTTATAAATATCATTAGTAAAATAATGGTAAAGGCCGCTAAACAAATAAATGGATGAACTATGGTATATTCTATCTGAATATCTTACGATGTATGGTTGGTCACAATATTGGTGATATTTAGAATTTTTTTCAATAGATTCTGCAACTTGGCAGGTCTTCATAATTTCTTATACCATATCTGCAATTTTGAATTTAATACACTTATATTATTATGCTAACAACAAATTGGTTTAAATATGAAATTGTATCTGCATATACCACGTGCTAGTGACTTTTTCAACACGTCGCATAAGTTTTTATGTTATTCTGTCACATCATAGCTAAGTCCTTCATCTATCTTTTAGTATATAGGTTAGGTTAGGTTAGGTTAGGTTAGTGGCCTAGTTGCTGACCTCAGGTTTTATAAAACTTTTCAAGCAGTCATTAGTCATTATATGAAAGACTGGGAGTAATAATATTCCACAAAAGTTTTTTTTTGACAACTTTTTTTTTGTTAATTTCTGTTTTTATTCACAGGCGTGGCCATTTGCATTTCAACACGGAGGCTCTCTAAGTTGTGCTATATCCCAAAGGTGGAGCCTGAATTCACAATCAAACGACGGAGCCAACATTGAACATCGGAACAATAACTTGCAAGTTCAGGAGAATCTGCAGAACGTTAACAATTGTAATGATAACTACAACCAAGATTACTCAGAGAACGACTACGATGAAAGAGGTTATGACGACAGAGGTTACGACGAAAGAGGTTATGACGAAGTAAACGATGCCTCGACAACCGCAATGCAATATTGTAATTATGGATACAAAGATAGTTACTACGAAATGAGGAGCTCACATAATTGTGATGCTCTTATAAATAACGCATGATTGACAAGAGTATATAATATTTAGATTTATATAACATCTAACGCGGCCATTATAATTCCAAAGGACATGTTAATAAATATTTACTGATTCATTTGTACTTTTTAGTGATAAAAATAAATAACAAATGCTAGTGACGCAGACTAATGTCTATCTATGAGTAGATGTTACACAATTATATTCTGCATTGTTGTGCCATTTTTCTCGTTTCTTCATTCATACATCAAGTCATACACGTGCCTCGGTTCTTTGGTAGATATGTCAATGTGGTCGATGTGCTTCCGCTAACCGTAGGTTGACACTGCCAACAACATTCATACAAAAAATATTATCATCTCAGTTTTGTCAGACAGAAAGATAGAGAGAAAGCTTGTATCGAGACAAGTTTATACGCCAGCGGAAACCCACGGTTAGATTGTGCCTTTCAGCAATATTTCTTATTTTCGGAACTATTTTTTTTCTGCTGTCTCCTTGGTCGTGGTGAGTGGAGGTGGATAAAAATGACGAATGAAATCTCCGTATTAATCTGTCCAATAAATTATTAATCGAAAAGTGTAAAAAGATAGTATAAGCCAATAGTACCATTGTTGATTTGTACTTACGATTTCATGTTACGTAGCACCGGTGGATCATGGACTGGGATTCGGGGTTCTTGAAACCAGTAGATTTTAGCAAGGTGAAATGTAAAAATTCCGGGAATTCTGGGCGGAGTCAGGGGTCTCTGGGCTTGGGCTTAATATCTTAGAAATAATAATAATATTTTCAATTTCATTTTATTACCATGTGACACTGAATACTAATAGTATTACGTGCCTAATAATAATAATACTACGTGTATGTGACAAGTACCGAAGTAATATACAAGTACGGTTATTATTGCGCCTTTGTAGTTATAAAAACTATTAAGTATCAGCGCTTTAATTTAAGTAATACTAAGAAAATCGCACCTCATATGTTTGTGTAAAATTAGATGTGAAAGATTTAAAAGTTCCGACCGTGTGAGTGCCGGTAACCGGATAGTTTGACAAAGTTGAGAACCGCTTTGACAGTCCGCAGAATCTGACAAAACAAACAAATATTTGCCAACAAAAAAACACGATGCTAGTCAACAGAGCACTTTAAATTATTAATTTCTTCTTCGTTTTGAAATTTACAATAATTATAGTATTACATTTATTAGTGTAGAAGTTTGTCTTGCAATATGAATTCCGACAGTTTGAAGATTATTAATCTTGTAACCATAAATTTATGATTTCTTATTTAACGTTTATTAATTTTATGAAAATTTCTACAACTTCGTAAGTAGGTAGGTAGGATTTCCAGCCAAGTTATTGTTTAAGTGACTTTAATAAAATACGATATCATTTGCGATTTAGCAACTGCATTGCATCTGCGGTTCTTCTGTTATGTACGTAGATGGTGAGTTTTGGAGTGAGTGAGAGATAATAAGTATAAAGCGGATAACAACTGCTTTGGCTAATCCGACAGGGTTGAAAAATGTGTGAATATACAAAAGTAAAAAAATCATGCTAAAACTTATTTTAATATAGCACCGTATTAGTTGTTGCAATGGCTTGTAGGCGGCAGCAATTTTTGGCAGGTTTTTTTACTTTTAAGACAGCAGCAAGTACCTAATTCATAATTTTAAATCTCAAAAGCTGGAAAGGTGCGTGTCCCTGATATATTATTCCTCTCTGTAATAGGTTTTAGCAGAGTGTGATCAACATTAGTCCTCAAGGAAAATCCTGCATCCTGAATTGGACTGAGTTTTTATATCATGTTCAAGGGACTAGCACAGTTTATAAATAAATGAGTTACGTAAGTGACCGACGCGGCCAATCACTATCCGCAAAAATCAGAACTAGTTACAGATGCTCTGGTGTCTGCATTTATCTAAGAAAGTGGATAGCAAAAAAAGACGATTTCATGCCGATTCTTCTACAACCAACCCGGCCCTTTTCTGTGTCTTTATTAATAACAAAAACATACTACAAACAATTAATTATTTAAAAAAAATGATGAGCTTATATATAAACTTCGGGTTTGTAACCCGAAGTTTATGCATCACTGCTAGGCTGCTCACCTCAATTACTCCTAAACACTAATATATAAATCTAAAAGTATATTATATTTGCTATTAATTCTTATATTAACATTTCTATAAAATAATATCCTGGGACATTATTTACATACGGTCACCTGATTCCAAACTAAGTGGAGCTTGTGCTATGGAAACCTGATAACTGATATACTACGCATATACTATTTTTCTTTCGTAAATACATACTTAAATAGATAATTACACCCACACTCAGGACAAATAGACATGTTCATGCACACAAATATCTGTCCTGGGTGGGAATCGAACCAAATACAAATTGCTCAGCTAGAGAACTCGTCTTTACAACTGTTTTGCTCCTATTTGAATTCCTTGCAAGTTTCTTGAGTACGACACTGTTTAGGTTGTTGAGTATTTGCTAAAAACGCCTTCCGTCTTATCCAAGAACTATGGCTTCCATTGGTAAGTGTTATTGTTAAGTGTAATTTTGTCGGTTATCAATTTTTCCACTATGAAGGAATTAGAGAAAACTTCTATATTTTAGCCGTATGAACTTAGTGGGTCATCGTAGACCACAATGGCCCTGAATTCAGCGTAGATGTTAGTGAAAATTGAAGGTTTTGAATAAGACACAAGCAGCTGGTGAAAAATTTATTACGCATATATAAATATTAAATTGTTGGTATGTATTATGCCAGAGCACACTAAAAAGTCATTCTTTCAATTATTTACAACAAATTATAATAAAACTTAAGCGAGGCAACGTTTTGGTAAAATTTGATTTAAATAATTAATTACACTTAAAATTATAACTAAAGCAATGGTGATATAATTGTGAAATATAACTTATTTTATTAACTTGCTAATATAGGTAGTGGCAGTAATATACTTAGTCATAATAATTGAAGAAAATAATACAAAAAAAACTTGTACACTCCCTAGGAAACATAAATTGCTTTTTGTGAATATTCTTATATTTATTACTGATTTCCTCACTATACTAATGTTACAAAATAATAGGTAAAATAGCATTTTGCTTTACACTCGCTTCTTAATAACATGTTTTGGATAATAGCGTAGACTGTATTCGCGTTTATATAACCAAAATTAAATCGTTATATACTAATACTAACACGCTTGACATATTTCTCACACATTCAAGGTCAGACGAATCAAATTCATTCCGCCTAATTGACACATTTTCTTTCGAGTGAATGATATATACCTTGTTTCATTGCAAGATATGATTTGTGTAAACAAACAAACGTCATTTACCTTACATGGCGGCCATTACTCTTTTACACTTTTTAGAGTTTCATCGGAAATGTAATATGGATAACAAATGTTATAAAGTAATATGAAAAAAAAATTGTTTTTAGAAAGTATTTCCGAATTTTAAAGTAAAAACCTTTGTTTACAAAAATAATATCTTAATGTGAAACAAGGTATAGTACATTAATATAAAAAAAAATTGAGAATAAAAACCGTCGCCAAAGGCGAACAAACGAAGGACGTCCAAATACCGCCTTCACTTTTAGTTTGGCATAGCAAAGATGCAAGTTTACATCGTTGCTTTTACAAAACTACAGTGAAGGAAACTAATTTGTCCGCGATGGAATTCTAAAACAAGCGTTTGACAGTCTACAAGCATCGGGATTCATAATAAAACACAGATGGATGCTCTGTAGTCAAAGTAATTTAACAAAGTTGACGTGCAATTTTATACACCTTTGCTAACTGATATCTTTCAAAGCTACCGTGATTCAAACTTCATACTCGAGGATTGTTTTTATCTGTATTAGGGACTTACACAGATAAACTTTTAGCTGTTATAAAATAACGGAGGTCAAATCGTCGCTGGCTCTTGGGATATAATACATTTTATATAGAGATGTATGTCATGCCTAACTTATCTCGTTCACCCGTAAGAAAAGGTGTCATTGTTAAATCATATTTCCAAAGTCCTGTATCATAATATCCAGTAGTATACATTATAGTAAAATATTATCTACCATATTTTTGGTAGGTTCCTAGCTTCTTATACACCCTAACTTATATTTAAGCTTTACTTTAATACAATGATACTTTCATTCAAGCGTGTAACACAAAATGCTCTCCGATCAACAATAATACCGATACTAGAGACACAAAATGCTCTCCGATCAACAATAATACCGATACTAGAGACACAAAATGCTCTCCGACCAACAATAATACCGTTACCAGAGACACAAAAGTTTAAGAGCGATATGATAAATAAGTTTTTAAAAAAATTGATACGAAAAAAGTTGGCTTGGCCACTAACACAATAATGAACTCAACTCTGCGTTACATAAAATCATTTAAAATTTAATTTATTGATGTAAATAATTTTATTAATGGAAATCCGTGATCTCTGCCTACCCATCTGGGTTATGGGCGTGAGCGCATATCTATAAATAATTATAAATGTGTTAACGAAATAGGATTATATAGATTTTAAAAAATCTACGCACACTCGTCTCCCGCGTGGGCCGTTGCTTCTACATTGAGCCACAAAGCAAAAAGCATACTACGTAGTATGTTCGTTGGTCTCGTTAGATTATTTCAAAGTGTAGACTTCCCTGTACACTGAACAAGCTATTTTGACGTCATCTGAACCTAGTTCGTAGTATCGTTTATAAGAAAGGTTATTTATACTCTATAACACAACGATTTTGCATAGTAATCGGTCCTAGTATAAAATCAGCATATCCCAATATAGTCGTAATGTATGTTCTGGCTGTCTAGTTAAATGTTAATCAAAGCTTCTTAAACATAACAGCATATTTGTATCTGTGAGCTTAATACATTGATAAATAACATACTATACAAATTCAATATTCAGAAATTAAGCTTAATGTTCTACTTTAGTTCAGTTGAATTATTTATTTGTGTTATGTGATGTTCGTACACTTTTATTTCCTGGGGTCTAGCTTTGC
>JWHW01028810.1:25549-51577 GCA_000931545.1 Papilio glaucus | reverse complement strand
GGCGCTCCGGGTGGCAGAACTCTTCACGCTCGTATTTCGCACGTATCCATTGCTCGATTAATACTCTGTAATTGTGAAATATTTTTATTCATACATAAGTATGCTAGGCGTGAGTATATGAAAGGATTACAAGCACCGTTGTAAGGGAAAAGTGTCCACTATGATCCCTGATTTGCAGGTCACAGCCGTATCAAAAAATAAAGTATCAAATATTTGAATACGATAAGGGTAGACATATATAGAAATAGCTATTCGATATGTGCTTTTAATATAGTTTTTCTTGGAGTCAAATACGGCAAAGCGGAAAAATTAGATCAAAGCCCAAACATTTTCTAAAGATTTATTCATAACTAGTGACCCGCCCCAGCTTCGCCTGGGTACCACCAAATATGTTGATCCGATCGCTACCAAACACAGCTGACACCGACTCCAAAAAATAAATATGATTAAGAATTGGTTCTTATGTTTAATTGCGTAAAATTATTTTATACTTTTAAGTGAATTTCTTGTTTTTGAATACAGTTTTTTTGCAGTCGGTTTTGTTTTTGTTTAATAGTTTTTTGATAGATATGATTGAATTTGAACTATGTGCAACGGTAATAAATTGCAAATTGACTCTTCGAAATTAGGAACACATCTACATTTCTTAGACAACAGTGAGTGATTATAATTTAATATGAACTTTATTGAATATCAATAAAGTTCAAATTGACTCTACATTTTATTTAGAAAACGTTTATATGGGAAAAAGAAAAGGGCTGTTTTTAGGGTTTTCGCGGCAATTATTCGATTTTTCTCACCTTTTAAACCTTCCCTAGACCTCCACGAACATTTCAAGACCAAGATAAGATAAATACGTTCAGCCGATCTCGAGTTTTAGCGAGACTAACGAACAGCAATTGATTTTTATATTATTCATAATGAGAAACAATTTGACGTTTTAACTGATAGACTATTGATATATTTCACGGAATTGATAAAAAGAGTATATGTATTTACTCGATCAATGTTGAAACATATATTACATTATTCAATTTGTTTAAGTGATGTAATGTAAATCATGTTTACACAGCAAATTACTTAGAAGAATGTTTAAGGGAATAACAAATATTGTACTGATATTATTTATTTTATTCATGGTAAATATAAATTGCAATGCTATAAAATATTGTTGTTGTTGTTGTTGTGTTGTGTTATTGTTGTGTTTAGAACAAAAGGTTATATTACATTTTGTACTTTTAGCGAACTTTGTCGGGCCGGTTGGTGTATTTAGTAAGATACTTGCTTTTCACGAAGCAGGTCTTGGGTTCGATTCCCAGTACACACATTTGTGTGTCCATTGTAGCTCGTTTTGTTTCACGATTTTGGTAATCTCCACACTCCTTTGAATGGCGCTCAAATCGTTCGATTATTGAAATGCATGTTTAAACCCCCCCTATCTTAATCCGACCCATTTTTTTTACAAATTTAATGGGTTACTTTAAGCGCGCGGCTCTGCATAGACGACTGATTTATGATATAGGGAACTCAATAGGGCGCTGGAGGATGTATAGATTCCCCCGCTTCGGTTCCCGTACTATTTCTAACCCACAACTCTCTGCCGTGAATCATGAATGAAACATGGACAGTAAATAAAATAAGAATACAAATAAGTTCATCTAGGTGTGTTCAAAAAAGCAAGTTCGGTGATGTGACACGGTATAGACAGACCGGTTCTAACTTTTAGCTACATACATTTACGCGAACAAATCTGGGCCGGTGCGGTAGACCCATCATCCAGTAGTAGCACACCGCCAAGACAACCCAAAGGAGCGGTAGAACACTACCTCCTTTTTTCCAAGCGCTTCGTCGATTTTTTTTGTTGTTGTACGAATTACTAGGGGTCTAAACCCTCTGACATTTTTTTGAACTTGATTTGCTGTTTTTTTAACCAATTTCTTCATTATTATTTGCTTCTTTTGTTACTGCTACTATTTTTGTGCAATTGCAAATTTTATGCGTCGTATTATTTGAACCGTCTCAGTATTCCTACGAATTATGCTAGAGAGCTGAAATGTTCAGGATAATATGTCCTCGGCAAACTTACGAAGCGTACCAAGTACGGCTTGGCCGGTTAATGTTTTTGAAAAGGGAATCCAACATTTATGACGTGGGGATGATTTGTACGCATATTATGAAATGGCCAATCCGTATTTTTTAGCACAAATCGAAGCTCAGCTTGGGGCTTGACCCTACAAGAGACCTCGATACTTTTATAACAGTAAAAGTATTATTCAAAGTAATAACAACCTTCTGAATCCTGGAACTCAATCTTACATGAAATGTTTTTGATTGGGTATATAATAGACAAACCATTTTGACATTGATAAACGACTTACTTGAGAATTTAGAACGTTTCTGTTTAAATGTTTTATGAAATTTTAATTGTGTGTCAGCCGTAAAGTTTAAGTTGAACTGCTGTTGATAGCAATGACAAATTAATAAATAAATGATATCCCTGATGATGATGAATGATCTATACAACAATTTTGAACAGTGGTAGAGCCCCCAACAACAACATCTGTTGCAAGAATGGGCAGACTCGACCGGTGAAATACCACGACCTCACAGAAGACAGGCGTGAAATAGGAGTATTTTATATACTTCTGCGTTTCATTTGATGGTGAGGTGCCGGTGCCCTCTTCTGTCCATTAAAGTTAGGCAACAAATCTGCAACTCATTTGCTAGTCGCGTGTGTCGTGTGTGTAGCGTTCACTTAACATCAGATGCACCGCTAGCTTGTTTACCACGTTCTTCCATAAAAAAAAAATAGATTATTTACCTTTGAAAGAGCATTTTATCCCCGATGCTACGTTGATAATACGAAAATAATTACGTTTTAAAGACTTTTTACTTACTGTGGGTCGTTCTTCGTAGGTCTTCTATAACAAGGAGGCACTCTCTCCTCGTATTTGTTCTTGGCGGCGGTATTGCCGACCTCCTTCATACGGTGCACCTGCGAGTCCTCCCAGCGGTCCAGCTCCAAATGCTTCACCTTGCTTATGTGCGCCCCCATGCTGCGGTGGATGCTCGCGCATCGCATGCAGATGAAGATACCCAGATTGTAGGACGCCCAGTCGGGGTCTGCAAGGATTGTTGACATCAACTCTCAGATATCATGTGATACGTCACCGATTAATAGGGAACAATGGTATAGCCCGGAACAACAATATCTGTTGCACGAATAGGCCGGCTCGACCGGTGAAATACCACGAGCTCACAGAAGGCATGAAGTAGAAGTATTCTGCGTTTCATCTGATGAGTGAGGTGGCGGAGGCTCAGATCTAGTTCTCTACCCCCTTCCCATCCTTTTCTAATAAAAAAAAGGATTGGAAGGGGAATAGGATTTCATGGCAAGGGTATAGACAGGTAAAGGAAATATACTCTTTCCTTTCTGTCCCTCCTATGTCCATTAAAGGCAGGCAACGCATCTGCAGCTCGTTAGCTTGTTGCAAATGTCTGTGGGTAGCAGTCAATTCTGCCATAAAAAACTTCGTCAGTTTATAATCGAATTAGGCACATTGTAAATTGTTATTAAAGAATAATTTGAAATAACCCTAAATCTATAAACAATCTTAGAATTGTAAAAACAAACAAATAATCCTATCATAAAACTAATAAATCCAAAATAAATAACGTTAGGGCGTTTATAACTGTTATTAACCATCATGCGGCTTAAATACGGTTTATTTACGTATATGATGTGGTTAACAAATTCGCGTAAATGATTAGCGTGATGTCATTAGAGGCGAGAATAGCAAATCTCACACAAAAACACTCTTGTCAAGGTAAATATCATCTCAAATCGATTTCATTTTATATACGAAAAAAAGGTGATTATCAATGATATGAACTTAAATGAGACTTGATCGGACATTTGACAGCAAGCTAGTAAATTTTAGAAATTTATGAAATTCAAGATTTCCTAGCGGAAGCCTAGGTTCTAGTTGTAGGTCGGTAGCTAGTTGTAAGAAGTTTTGTATTTTTATATGGTTGAAATGTGTTAAGCGTTCCGCAGTCGTAAAGTAATTGACGATAACAAGTAGTTTGTTTGTGTAGTGAACGCGTAGGGTCTATCTATTGCTTTAACTACGCGATAACTACGTCGTATTTTGTCAGAGTTCAACAGAGCAGGAAATTTTGATGACATCACTACACAAATCGATGACGCGACTATAAAAAAAAACATATAATCGCTCAAGTTGACCGATATTGATACGAGTGTGGGCTTAGTGTATATTTAAAATATGAATGAACGATGTCTACGCGCCCAACTCGGAGCAAGAAATTATAAAAACTGCTCGTTGCGATGGTCCGAACCAAAATAGAATCAGCTTTTAGCTCCCTCGAAGTTTCTATAAGGAAACCTAACGCTTTTAAAATCATTAATTCAGCTACCACAAATTTCCTTATAACGAAATAATTAACGCACTATATGTGTGCGTGTAGGAGAAAGAACCATTAAACAAAAATAATAAGTTTATTACACCTATATTTAATTAGGTAATCGAATTTTGAGGTTGGAACTAAATGCAGAAATGTAAATAATCCTACGTCACGTCATCATGTGTCAGCTTTAGCTGGTTCTGCTACTCTTAAACTGCCTGAGTCATTTAAGTGCATACAGAGCCCTGTAAAATGGAATACTGCAAATCATTATTCTACAGAAATATTGTTTAACCAAGTAAGTGGACATAATACACGGACTACTAATCTAGTATTTATAAATATTTCGATCGTTGTTTCTAAAAGCATACGATTAAGCGTCTTTTTTTGTAGTAATGTAAAATATTTTGCCTTTTGAAAGTATTCCACCCACTACTATCTACTTGCGGGTATATAAAATGGTTGCAATGTATCAGGTTTTTAATTGATAACGGAAACCATTTCGATAGTTTATAAATTAATTACGCAAAAAAATCTCTTTAACATTTCGTCACGTCGAATTCAACACAGTCGTCGTGTGAAAGGTAAAGCAAAGCGTACACAAACACTTTACCTCGTGACGCAAGTAGAACATATCTTATCAAAACAACCTATGTATGTTACTTTATTTCTCGTGATACGTTCAGAATAACAAATTGAATTGCGAAAGAGTGAGAGAGAGACATTAATTAAATTAGTATTCGTCGACTATCCGAACTTAATAATCTGTTGTGAGCTCTTTGTCTTTTACTTGAGAAAAAAAAAACTGACAGAAGTCGATTGAAGATCATTTAGTATACCTGAATAAAATATAGGCGCTTGCATCACTTCGTTTCATGTTTACAAGCGTTTCTATGTGTGGGTGAACACCGACACGACGTCACGCGCACCCGCACAAAAAAGAGCGGCCTCTCGACGTTCGTAAATAACATACGCGATATGTTTTGGTCATAATAGTTACGGGTGGATCTTCGCGCCTCTTCCTAAACGAGTTTCGGTGAGAAACGTTTCAATCAAATCGATTCAAACCACAAAATCATGGTTACAGGACCCGAGCGCGATTCTCGCCTTTGTTAACTACTCGGACATATCCGAGCCTGCCGGCCTGACTCACATTTTGAGAGTGATATTGGTGAAGCCACATGACCGTTAAGTAGCGGATGTTCCTTTTTGTGCATTGTGGACAAAAACGAGCAATGGATCACGATCAACTGATATTAAATTGTCATCCATCATGAACCTTAACTCCAAAGACGGTGCAGGTGCGCTGTCGGGCTGTAAAACGTCCTCTTTCCCTTAAGGAGCCCAATCGTAGGAGTCGAAAGAGTCATATCGGCCTGGAAACACAAGCGAAGCAGATCGTGCAACAAGTCAGTTCCGCAAAGTAGGATATTGCGTGAAAGTGCGGATGTAATTTGGAGCTCTGTCGTGTTGAACGGTAGCTAAACTTAACGGTGGGAATTGTTCTAAACAGGCAAAAACGGATGGGGAAAAGTGAGAGAAAAGTTGCGAAAACTGCACTTACTTCATATATTATCTACTACTATCTACTAACTGTTCACGTAAATTCGCGTGAGAATCAATAAAAAAATTTTTTCGTACACATACTCATACGAAGGTTAATTTTATTCTTCTTATTTGCGAATTGACTTTTTTTATTATTTACATTGTTAACTCTTAACAACGAATTAAAGGGATTAAGAGTTTTCTTTATCCTGATAGAGGGTTTTCGTTACATTGAGTGAAAAAAGAGAAACAACCAAATCTACGATATATTAACATGTACTTGAAAAAAAAAATACTATTCTTATTGTATTTTAACCCATCTCAGTGGAGGAGGCCTATCCAGCAGTTGATATATAACATTAAACGTTAATAGAATAAATGGAGAACATGAACAAGAAATGGAAAAAGATAATTCATGTTACAAAAACTTCACCTAGATTAGAGGTTCAGAACTATTACTTGCTTGGAAATGGAAATCTATACCATACATACAGCTATTGTAAGTAAGGCATTTAACCCTCTTGGAGTAAACTGAAGTAAATTTTAAATATCAAAACACTGATTTATTGCTTTCGTTCTATTTCAAATACGACAGGGGGTGGGCCGGTTGCTATGGCTCTACCAATGTTAAAAACAATGAATCAACTTGAAACAATGATGATGACCAACTTGTATCTATTTCCATTTGGTTAAATGAATTAGCTTTCTCAAGAAACTTAAAGTATTAAAGGCCACATAAACTAACATTTTATTAAATAACTTACTGTATGTAATAAAATTAATTACATTGAAACTTTATTGAAAGTTTAGAAGCTACGCTTCGCATTGCTGAGGTTTCGCGTCATAAATAAGTGCATAATACAATTACTAATAGTCTATTTATATAATATAAATCAAATTATGACCGTAATATGTAATATACACTATAAAACATCATCGAATTTACCTCTAATACAGGGATGAACTCACTCACTGTCATAATTATATGTGTAGTTGTCGAAAAATAAAATTAATACGTACTACTTAAATTGTATTTAAAAACTGCATCACAGCTACAATCGGAAGAGCTTATTTCACATTTAAGTACAGCATTGACTGCTATATTAATACATGAAAAAGTTTATTCAGTATAAAATATTGGTTCAAGAAAAAGATTGAAATTTTTTGTAAAACTATTCTTAGATGGCCGCCGAAATCAACAATTATGATGAGAATTTATTTGTCAAACATGAATGAAGACAGAAACAAAAAATATGTATAAAGTTAACAGAATAGTAATTTTAAATAAACGTTTCTTGAAATGTTATTACTGTACATTAAAATGGGATATATTTAATTTAATAACACTAAACGAAATGGTCTAAGATACGCCACAAGAAATTCATACCCTCATCTGTTATTTGATCAGGATCTAGATTATATTTAGATAATATGTGCATTAATTAATCACAAATGTATTACCGAGCTTAACCTGACCAAGATTGTTAAATCGTAAAAACCAAATTAGGTTGAACCCTTGCGTTGGCGATTCTAAGGAACATTATTCAAAAACGACATGCTTATCATCATCATGATGACAATGATATAGTTATATATTATAGGTAAATATTTATTTATTTATTTGTTATAGGTCTACTAACTATGTTGACGTTCATATTTATATGTTAAAATTAATACAATGCTGATAACTTAGCCAATGAGAGATATACACAACATATTACAAGTACATAAATACCTTCAATTTGTATCGTAAACTTTAGTGAACATTTGTAATCATTCATTAAACAACTGCAAAGGACCTTCATTCTATCTTCAATGACTGGCGTTACGCAATAAGATAAGATGAATTTTTAATTTAACGAAATACCTAATTACTTGATTAATTAACAGTCGTTTCAAATAAATACACGCATAAGCATTCACGCCCGTGACTCTTAGTAGCTGACAGACATAAGGACTTTCCATTTTGGACCTACATCTATCTACATCTCTTTTGCTTCATTATATTTAAATATCTGCGCTCATTTGATATCCCTGTCGGTTGTACATACCATTTTAAGTTAGAAGCATACCTACTTTATGATTCTAGTCACATCCTCTTTCTAGGTGTAATATCTCACTTCATAAACTAGTCATTCCAAGATAAACTTAAATTATTGTCCATTATAGGAGGGAAAGTAAAGTTGTTGATGACATTATTTAAATTACAAATACTTCTTAATACGTTTTACAAAATCGATGTATTAAACATAAAAAAAATAATAAATTTACATTTTATGATAGCAAGCAGGGCTATTTAAGTTCACTGAACTTTTATGCACGATTGCCATAATAAAAATAAACATAATTTACCTCATAGGCAATACCATATAACATATTAGGAATTATTAGAATTAATTTATGTTGATACCTTATTAGCTTAATTAATTCCTGGATGGGTTGTGTTGTTGGTGCATATAAGATATTTTCGGTTTGTTGTATAAGTCTAAGGATGTATTTATTTATTCATTATATATTTTTCGTAGACTCTGTAATTTCATCATAGATAATGAAAAATCTATGAAATAAAAAAATAAAAAACTTTTGATGTATGGGGGGAGCCCCCTAAAATATTTATTTTATTCTGTTTTTTTTAGTATTTGTATTTATAGTGGCAACAGAAATAAATCCATCATCTGTGAAAATTTTAACTGTCGGACAGCGCATTGGAAATTGTCTCGACCAAAATTTGATTTAAATTGATTTTCTTATAATTTGTGATTTCTGAACGTAACAGAGAATATCGAAATTCATTATTATAACAGAGTATTTATAAAACGGTCATATTTTAGTAGAATTACCACTCCTCGCCCGATAATCCACGCCATACTGTGAATTACTTGTACAGTAAGATGAAAAGCTACTCAATAGTCCACGGTTCATGAGATACAAGCCTGGTGACAGACGGACAGACAAACGAAAAGCGGAGTCTTACTAACAGGGTCCCATTTTACCCATAATCCTTTTCATTTTACGGCAACTTAAAAACGTTTTTCCATAATATTTTTTATTTTGTGATAATTTTAGTTGTATTTATATTATTTGCTATGCGGAGCAAAGACAAATAAAAAACATGATCAAAAATCTGTGCAGCCGTTCTTGAGTTATAAATGGAGAACCTAATTCGACTTTGTTTCATACATATAGGGGCCACAAAACATTACATGGCAGTTTACAATGAATAGTTTAAATTCATTTACAATTTCTAGTAGTGGTTGTGATAATGATGTAACGGTAATATTGGACTACTAGATGACCCGGCGAACTTCGTACCACCTAAATAAATTGATTATAACAAAAATACGTGCGTAAGGCCGATCCTGCTTCTGTTATTTAACAGAATACATCACTCGACGCACTTGCCCATTCGCATGGTACTTTGTGAAGAAATCCCTCAGAGAATAAAAAAATTCTTTAACAACTCTGGAAGTGTAGTAATTTATGTCAATTGAGGTGATTTCGAGCCACTGAGGGTTACAGATTAATGAAAGATAGTCTTGGCGACTACATAGTCTAACACGACATCGCATTTTACGCGTACTCGGGCATACGGTGCGCGTTTTTCATGTAAATTGACGGCCAAAGTTGTCAATCTTCCACGTTGTTTTCATCGCTGTCGACAATAATCGCACCACAAAGATAAATGTATTGTTCAGATTGGATTTGCTTTTAATGCAAACGTGTAATGACGAAATAAAGGTAAGCACTTCTAGTAACTATCAGTGGTTCTAATGGTGGACCCGATTGCGGTGATTACGTATTTCCAACATCGCGACATAATTCAAGAGATTGATTCAACGACTCACGATACGGACAAACACGGACAAACTCTGATTCTTCAAACCTTACTTATTTGAACGCAGTGTAATGGTGGTGGTGATAGTGGCTGTGTAGGTGTCGGTGTTGTTGATTAAAAAGTTAATATTTGTACATACCGCACACAATACTTAACGTCGTAATGATTTTAGACTTCTAAAACGTGTGCGCGCGCATTCAAAAAATTTACTCATCTATACAGTTAAATAAAATAGAAGTGTCTGTAATATTACAAATTTTAAACCCAAACTGTATTAATAAAGACAAATGTGAGCCTGAGCTTATTATTTTATTTCCTTTAGTAAATAATTATTTATAACCATATTTATGAATTACTACGTGAAAATTAGAAGGTGAGGGCAAGATTCTTGACAAATACTAAGTGGTCTCCGAGGGGGGAGGGAGCTACAAAAATTGCGAGTTACATGAGTACGTCCCATAATAAGAATACATATATTTATCAAGCACATGTTAATAAATATTGTGAGTTTGGTTGTTTCTCTTTTCCATTCAATGTAACGAAAACCCTCTGTAGGGATTAAAAACTCTCTATGCTTGAATGTCTTGTTCATTCGACTTGCATATGAGTATGTGTACGAAAAAATATTTTTATAGATCCCCACGCGGAGTCGTGGGAAGAGCTAGTCTAACATTATATGATCTTGGTTCTGATCAAATAACAGATGAGGGTATAAATTTCTTATGCCGTATCTATAAGGAGACTTATGTCCAGAAACAATCATTTGAAGATCGACCAAGCTTTGCTTTGCTGATCCCTCAATAGTAACATTAAAAATGTAAGTCGAGTTTTGAAATTAAAAATTTGAAGCTACGTTAACTTATTCACTGGTGGACTTTAACAATTAGTTATAATTAAAAATTAATAAGTGAAAATATTTAATTTAATTACAATCAGGCAGTTCGGATAATCGCAACTGATCCAACGTCTATCAGAAAAAAAGTTGCGTTAAAAATTAAATTCGGAAGCAACAGAGCGAACAATAAATCCCGTTAATTACAATATAATGTATGTACGTGTTGAAAAAGCAAGCATTAAATGAAACGATTTCATTATCATATCTAACGAAGATCGTAATAATAAATAGTGGACTTGTAATTTTTTTGCACGTTACCAGGTCAACGTCCGAATAAAGGCAAAAGCGATAACATTCCGTTTGAAAGACATCAATCGGTACTTTTCCGGGAAGGAATCTTGTTATACCAATATAAGAAGAAATCAGTTACAAGTCGACATAATATGTATTAAAACGTAAAATACTTATTTTATTTACAAGAGCCACGCGGATTTACTCGCCATGATTTCTCGCAATTTAATATAACCGAAATGTCAAGCCTAAGCTGAACCCTATTTCATATGATTGACCATATTGATCTGAGATCAACTTACATTGGATCTAGATTATTTCTCTGTACAAACTTTCATTCCCTACTTTAGACCTTGAGGGGAAGAGTTTAGAAAATTCTTAGTGTTCGCCTACGTAATAACAGAAATCTTTGTGCTAAATTTCAAGGTGCCAATCAGTTTTTTCTTAATAAATATAACAAGGTGTTCTCTCGTCTTTGCTTTATCGTAAATTTTTTATCGTATACATACACATACTAAAGGTTAAACTTATTTGCGAGTCGACCGAACAAATTCAAGGGATCACAATCACCATCCCCACCACCACCACTGTCACTATTACCACCATCACCACCACCGCTACCGTCAACATCGTTACCATCAACCTCTACCACCATCACCACCACAACTACCGTTATCGCCACCACCACCAGCACCACCACCACTAACCCTAATAAATATCGTCTAACGCGGCTAAAAAAGTTGTCACTTCGATAAAGTACGAAAGTAAAATGTTTTTATTATTTTACTGCTTAAGGCAACCTCTGTGACACTGCAGGTAGGCGGCGTTTTCGATAAGGCGACGCGTAATTTTTATTCACAATTTCGAGGGTTATTAACTTTTTGCGCTGAACCATAATTCTTTTGCTAAAATTTAATTGGCCTTATGGGTTATTCCTTACAATATTACCCATCTTCCAAGTCCCATCAAAATCGGTTCAGTCGTTTCGGATATTACCCGGAACATCCGGACAGACAGACAAAAATTAAAAAAATAGCATTTTGGTTAAGTTAAAAGTAAGTAGGGTATATACAACATGTGTATTGAGTATATAAATTTTATTTTGACATTACATACAGACGAAATTTATTTATCTGTATAGATATAGAAGATAATACAGGTAATATATTTTTTGACGAACAAAATGTTATATGTCATTAGGAGCAAAATATAGTTATGACATAATATTGTATGTTTTATGAGCAACTTCAACGACATAGCTTAACTTACAGTATGGCGACACGTCGGAATTCAATCGCTCATATCAAACCACAAATACCTCAAATACAGGTCACAATTGACGTATTATAATAAAATTAAAAATTGCTAATAATCATTTCGTATATGAAAAGGAAATTTAAAATTAATTACATTATAGTAAATTTATAAAAGGAAAAATGTTGCTTGAAAGATTTACTAAAATAAATGAAAAAAGATAAATGTGAGTTTATGGTTGGACCTGTAGAAAGGATAAATGTATAAAAAAACTCTGTCTAACCCGATATCAATCGCATAATTTGGTATTACCATACATAGAAAACATTAATATATTTAAGGGAAGAAAGACGAAAACAAGAAGTACTCGTTGAGAAAATACACAAATCAAGAAAATAAACTTCGAAATGGTGTTTATACAAGATAATTAACACTATAACGATAAACAAATGAAGTCATTTAATAACACAAAATATTTATCAAAACCGGCATAATTACCTATTTTTACGACTTAATTCTTAGTATTGTCAAATTCATAAGAAATTGAATTAATGTATATCTATCGGTCAGCATTTGTGTTATCATTCTTCTATAATAGAAAATTAAAACGAATTCACGAGGTACAGTAAAGTATAAACAGTATATGTACATATACCTAGGTCTCCGTCACACGAAGGAGTTCGGTAAAGTGCGGATAACCCCACCCCTTACTATTTCCATCTTTCACGAGTGACCCCAAAAAGATGCCAGGAGATTCGAAGAAAAAATTGAAAAAATAAATCTTAGCCCCATAGATAAAAAAATTAGCAATCTAATCATATCATTCTAAAATATGTTTGTTAAGGATTAACTCTGAATTATTGAACCGATTTTTATAATTAATTTCAACAATTTGAGAGGTAAAAATTATGCAAAAGTAAAATTAGCTATATTTTTCACCGACTCCATGTTGTTCTCAATTAGCTTGTATTTTTTATGTTTGTTACCTCAGAACTTCGATATTTATGAATCGATTTTGATTTTTTTTTGCTTTCGATAATTTTGGTCTCCAGATTGGTTCAGGCTCCAGAGTGAAGTTATTCAGGATTTTCGCGAATTGAAGAGGGTTTTTTGTACTTTAATTGCGTTTCAAGCGTGAAAGGTACCGGCGACAAAGAATATTTATATAAAGCGTTTAATAAAGTTAATCTACCTTTAAAAAACAGGAAAACGATTTCGCAATAACTAAACATAGGTATGTAGAGTAAGGAAAACATAATTAGTTAGCGCTTTTTTGTAAAATTTTCCATAATTTAACTATTATCGTAATTAGATAATTAAGAAAATGTTAGAAACGTAAATAAAATCTTTTAATTATTTACAACAAATTGAAATTTTTGTAGGTATGTACGTAATGAATAAAATAATATTAAATATGTCGATTACAACTTATTCTTGTAATTAACGACAAAAACGATTGGGTTATAGGTAGATAATACCATGTTTAGCAATATTTATTTACAGATGCCTGGATGTAGGTATTAGAGGACGCGAGCGAAGGAACTTGCGGCATGACTCATCTGTTGTATACAGCACAGACATTGATTGTTCGTATCTTTTAGCATATACAACTAGATTACATCCACATCTCGCTTCAAAGAACGCAAGTAGAAAAAAACATACATGCAAATGAATAGTCAATTAATTACACATCTAGTTTTTAAAAAAAAAACAGAACAAGAAATTTTTAATTTCAACTTGTCAGGGTCGTTAGTCGTTACGTTTTCTTCTAAATTAGTACTTAAATAAAAAAAGTTTACATAGATATTTAGAAATTATCATCGAAGCATGCTTTCGGTCAAATAAAATCAATCCTCAATTAGCTCCTACCTATTTAGGCTTTGTAAACTAAACTAAGAGACATTAAACGTCTTATTTATGAGATAACTACGACTCTACATGACGAAATTGTCATTTCAATGTTATTGCGCTCTATGTTGATTATTTGTTTTGATTGAATGCATTTTACGTCGAGGTCACTGAACTCCAGAGCATGGACGCACTTACGCCCCCCTGTTCACCACCCCATAGAAATACCACGTTTTACGCGTTAATATTAATCACGAGTTAAAAACACTGTAACATACCATCGCTTCCACAATCGGCACAAACATTATTTCCACTTTTCTTTAGCAACTCCTGTAACAATTTCTCGTTATGATCTACCATCGTGGAACTTTTGCATCAATAATGAAGACACACGCTACTAGCGTACGTTCGCCGCCCGAAAGTCGAACGCACGCTACGAACGCGACGAGCGATCTCTACTGCGCGCGGGCGAGGGAGCGAGCGAGACTTCGGCGCGACGCCCGACGCGCGCGACCGCTCATTTCAACGAGTCGACGAGCCGACGAGTACCAAACGTAGTGAAAACTTCGCTGTTTCACCTACTCGTGTTCGAAAATGATTAGGATGAATGAGATAGAAAGAGAGGTCTAGTTTCGGTACATGAATGAAATCTGTGAGTAGTAAAATATACGATATAGGTATTTGTGCAGATTGTATAGTGGTGTCTCGTAAAACTTTTATTTGTGTGCGCATGGTGTAGTACGTGCAGCGACGTATACAAGCGCCGTCGGTCGTCGGCCGTCGGCGTCTCGCGTAAATACTAGGTAGACATATATATATGTAGTACGTATATATATGTCTCAAGAATGGATACCTATCTACGCAATACATACCTTACACCGCCTGAACATTATAACTACGAACAACATGAACTTTGTCGTGCATCGAGCTATTTTTTTCTTATACCTTAAGATTTTTGTATCGCAATTTTGAAAAGTATGCATTATCTATCCTACGACGTACGTAGTATGTAGTACTTTTAGATCAAAGCAGCAAGAAAATGGCTTGATTTACTATACTTTTATATTAATTCATTTGATTATTATTTTACACGTATTATAATTATAAAAACAAGGTCTTTCTAATAATAGTCTTTAAATCCAGTCGTGGAGAACTGAGATATTAATCAAATGTGGAGACGAGTGAATATGTCGCAAGATATGGAGTACGATGTTATATTTTAATGTTAGTAATGGCTACAGGCAAGAACAATTTTCATTTTAGCTCGTCAGTAAAGTGAATGTGTGTCTGTGTGGTCTCTAATTAGTCTGCCATTTGTTTCTATGTACAGTAAAGTCTGAGTACTTAAATAAATTAATAAAAAAAGCAATAAATTATAAGCTTCAAAAACATAGACTGCACATTATACAGGAGATTAGGTTTAACCAATACGGAAACATGAAAAACTTATTTACTTAAATTTATTTAAGCAATGATTCATAATTAATTCAATGAACTAAACAAAAAACGACACCTGCGTTATTGTTTTTGAGATTTTGGAATATAAATACAATTTTTTTAACGTGTAGAGTCCGCAACAATATCTTTTCTAAGAATGTCCCGGCTCTATCGGTGAAAAAACAACCTCACAGAAGACAGGCAATAAGTATCTTTATTTCGTTTCATTATTCTGCATTTCGCCTGATTAGTGGCATTTAGCCAACTTCTGGGGGTCGATTATTGAATACGAGCGGTCGACTTTTTCACTCGAAAACTAGCAAAACACGATGAAATTATATTTTTGAAATCGAGCGGTATACCAGTCGTTTTAAAATTTCTTATCTCGCTATAGCGAGATAAGAAATTTTAAAACGACTGGTATTTACTATTCGTATTCAATTCTATTTATTCTATTAGTAGAAACTAGGTGTTTGCTTTTTGGCGTTTTCATGGGTATGGTTAATATGAATAATGATGACTAAATAGGTGACGAGCTCATCCCTGTATAGATGATTCATTATATTATAGAATATGTAAATGTCGTTAGCTTGCGCTTAATAGATGCTAGATTGTAATGGATGAGAAAGAGCTTATCCCTATTCGGTTCAGGTATGTCCTGATTGTTATATAATATACTTGCTGACCAGGCAAACTTGTTTCCCCTTAGAAATTGATTTATGTTTGTAACCTTCTTAGCTGTATTAATCTCTGGATTAAATTAATACCCGGGTCGATCCCACACAATTAAGCACATTATGCTTGAGCACAATGCGCGACAGCAAAGGGCGCGGAGCGGGGGTGGTCATGGTGTGAATAGTTCCGACATCACTGGGAGACACACGGTTGATTTTATTTTGGCGCGCATTAGTTTTTATTTTGCGATAACTCCTAAGATAATCGTTTAAATTATACGATGCAAAGGATTATCATAATGCACATGAAATGCTTAAGGCAACTAACGTATTTACATTGATAAGGATTGATACATTATCCGTCTAAGTGGTTTATCAATTACCGCATTGAACGTGATCATTATTTAAGAATGGGTACATTAAGCTATCCTTAACATATACGTATGTACCATCACGGATTTTATTGTAGATCCTTTTAAGATATACAGTTCGGTCAGATTTGCAATGTAAGGGCACAACATGTGTTCTACGAGATCATATTACAAATCTTTGAAATTCTCTGTTTTTCTCAACATGCATGTATTATAAATATTAACTTTCCTCTTGAATCACTCCGTCTATTGATGAAAACGGCATTAAATTAAGGCGGTAAGATCTAAAGGAACAGACAGCGGTAGTGACTTTATTTTATACTACGTAAATATAAACTATCGTTTGGCGCGCCGAATAGATGCTAGTATATATTGCTGTTTAAAGGGATGAGCTCATCCTCAGTTGGTTTATGTAAATTGTATAGTAGCTACCTCCATCAACTCCGGTGATTTGTTAACAAAGAAACAACGACTACACTCGTAATACATTTGACATTTTCGAGTGCCGCCGTTTCAAAATTACCTATTTAATGATTTAATTCGAAAATAATGCTGACAAATTTTCATATGCGATATTTTCGACCACACGCTTTTGATTTCTAGCGCTCGTTCACAAAAATTGACACCCTGGGTTTTTCTTTTCCTTCCCATCCTTTTCTAATAAGGAATGAATGGGAAGGGAAAGAGGTTTTCGAATATAATAGTTTGCCCCATTTTCTTTTCCAGGATCTTCAGATTCTATTTTGTGGGTTAGGTTATGTTTACCGCCATCTAGGTGTTAAATTTTAATAATAATGGATACTATATGGAACTTAGAGTGTTCTTAGTTTTTAAAACTATTTAAAAGAATTACTCTGTTTATCTCTTCCTTTGTCCATAGGTAACGCATCTACAGGAAATTAGCTTGTTTCAGTCATGCCTATTGGTAGCGTTCACATAATATCAGGTGAACCGCTTACTCTTTTGTCACCTTCTACTATAAAAAAATGCTGTTACAGAAGTTGAAGATTGATACTTAAAAGCCATGCTTTACCATGCTTTTTAAAAATATTAACATGGTAATACATTGTTGCCTTGTTTTAAAGGAAATGCTTATCTTTTGCTTGATGGGAACGCCCGTTTTCCTTTTGCTAGAGCATGATATTGGTAAGTGAATAGTGAAAAAAGGTGAAATCTATGGATATTTATAAAAAATCTACATTTATAATTGATCTTTAAAAAAATCGACATTTATATTGGTTTTATTTGACTCAGTAAAACAAAAAAACAAAACAAAAAAAAAGTTCAGGTTAGGTTAGTTCGCACTGTACTTGATGCTATCAAAATGCGATCAAAAGTTATTGTAATGAGCAAGTAGAGAATCGGAATTGGTGTCATTTTTGGAAGCAACATGCAGAAAGAAGGCTGGCAGGCATAACAAACATAATCTAGCAATAAAAAATTTGGCTTGTACTTACTCTTTGAAAACCTACTTCTGGTTGTCAAATGTCAGTGGTTTGGTTGTCAAAAAGCAGGTAGCATACCAAAGCAATGTTGAAAATTGAAATGCTGTGCCTATGCTAAAGCAAAAATTAAAATTAAACTACATTTGTCACACATATACTAATTTTGTTCAAATTCCTGAAAACTGTGTAAAGAAAAGGAGTAAAAATGGGACGACGGTCAATAAATACCACCAAGAGTGGTAAATATATGAATCCCACTGATCAAGCAAGTAAGTTTTGGTTTTAAAGATTTATTTTTGGTGATAATGGTAGCAATTTAGTTCTAAATATTGCTTGAATTCATAAAACAGGAAAAGAAGCCAGGAAGAAGGAGTTAAAGAAAAATAAGAAGCAAAGACAATTGGTTAGAGCAGCAGTGCTTAAAATGAAAGATCCAACACAGATTCTTGAAGAGTTGCAGAAAATAGATGAAATGGGTAATTGTAATTTTCGTTATCATACTGCCATTTTATCACTTTCATAGGATCCATCTCTTTATGAAAAGAATGACTTAAAAGTAATATGCAAGATGAATAGATCTTGTTCATCTACTCTACTCCTAATTTCTAGGTCTACTTTTTTATTCTGCTTTCTGTTGCTTTAAACAAATAACTTCAGAAAAGCGGTTGATGATTAAATAAAAAGTTAGTTCCGAAAGGTTAGCTCCTTAACATTTAATATGATAAATGTATGCGAATAATTTCACATATTTATTTTCTATTGGACCTATGAAATTAATTGTTTTTGAGGAATGCATTAAGTTACTTTAACAAATAAAAACTAACTGCTAATTATTTTTAAGAATTCAATGTGCTGCAGCCTTCACCATTAAATGAAAAAGTTTTAAAAGAAAAAAGGAAGAAATTAAAAGAAACATTTGATAGGGTTCTTAAGATGTATGTAAGTATAATAGTAATTTATCCAATTCATGTATAAATTATAAATAAAATGGTATGATATGTACAGCCAGTACAATACTGTTATTAGTTTTTGGATGAGATGAAAAAATGACGAGAGAAAAAAAAAGGAAATGAAATGAAAATGTTAAAAATGAATTGCCACTCATTTCTTTGGACACATTTTTTTTTATGGTATAAGGTGACAAACAAGCAAGCGGATCATCTGATGTTAAATGAACGCTACCCATAGACATCCGCTCCAACCAAATTTGTTGCAGATGCATTGCCTACCTTTAATGGACAGAGGAGGACACAGACAGGAATCAGGATATTTCCTTTTCTCCGTTAACCCCCTCCCTGTCCAATCCTCTTCCCGTTCCCATCCAATCCTCATGTGGAAAGGGTAGGAATGGGAAGAGGACTGAAATTAGGCCTTATCGGTTTCCAAAGCATTACATATACATGTACCTTAATTGTAAATTATACATTTTTGTGTTATAAATGTGCATTCCAATGAATTATTGAAAATTACTATGGACTTATATCAATCAGACTTATTAAAAAGAGCCATATAAGGAATACCTGTAACCGTCAAGCATTATATGTGTCGATGTATAGATGTAGAGGAAGCAATAGGTGTCCCAGGATCACACCAAATGGAATTCCATGATCTCTGCCTACCCCTCTGAGTTATGGGCGCAAGCACATATTTATTACTTTAGACTTATATTACTATATTACTTATTTTCAGGACAAAGATGATCCAGAAAAATGGGTAGAACTAAAACGTCAGGAAATGGAGTATGAGAAGAGGCGGGCACACTTGATATCATATTATGAGTCTGTGAAACATGCACAGTCAGTTCAAGTTGATGATATTCCATTACCTACACTGCAGGTAATTAAGAAATTAAACTTTTATCATAGGTACTACTTGTAATAAATAAGTAACCTGAGACTGAGACTATCAAAAATTAAATTACATACATCCATACAACTTATAAAAATTTTATACAGCATTTTTTTATTTAGTATAATGGGGTAAACAAGTAATGGATCACCTAAGTTTAAGTGATCACTGCTGCATGAACATCATGAACATCTGCACCATCAGAGTAACTATAGATGCGCTACCAGCCTTAAAGGAAGGAGTATGCTTTTTTCTTGATGGACCTTAAGTCATATTATTTTGGAAACACTACAGGAGATAGATCATTCTCCCATTCATAAGCGCGGAGGATTTTATGCCTTCCTTATATTTCGAAAATAGTCTTTCCCAAGGGATAAATAAATACACATTAGCTTAATTTGCAGTTACAGTTGCTAAGGTAATGTTATATATTTTTATGAGTACCTCTTGGCACATCTTACATATAATAAGTAAAAGGTCTTTGCTGTATCTAATTACAAAAACTTCCAGTGAAAAAATCAGTTAGTTTTATGCATAAAATATTACTGTTGTTTCTAATCATTTATTAAAGTCAAATATACACAGATACATACAGATAAGTAGTACAGTAAAGTTGTATCTGTTGAGTCTGTGAAGTCTCTAGATGGAGTAGCATTTAGAAAGTAAGCAAGTAATTGGTACATAATGTAAAATAATGTTTATATGTTCTACAGGTTCCTGACAACTTAATATATGGTAATTTACCGTCACAAATACCTTTGCCAGTGGATATAGTCCACCCAATATTACCAAAGCCTATTTTGAAGAAGGATTCAGTTTACAGAGTAAGTCTTATTGTATCCAATTGTGAATCAAAACTCAAACACACATGAAAAATTTCATAGAAATCTTTCTAGTCTTAATTTTGTCGTTATGTTTTTTTAAAGCCATAGAACTATCTACATTATAGAAATTCATTGTGTTTGTGCATATGACATTGTGTTTTCTGGAATATTCAATTACAAAATGCTAAATTTTGATCTTAATACAATGAAGTTTAGCATTAAACATTTCATGTTAAATTAATTGCTAAAACTCAAAAGGTCATACAGCTTGTACTGTTAAAACATTTATGACATCTTCAGTAGAGTTGGCCCGACCTGAGCTCCGATTTGTATTAAGTATGAATTGGCTGTTTTGTGATCCTCACATAAACTACTCCTTATTAGTGATGGTAATTAATGCAATTTCGCATAAATTTCATTAGCATGCGGATTCATAAGTTTAGCATGCTAGTTGCTATTGCTATGCTATTTGCCAATATGACGATAATTGACAATAATTAAGTAAATGATTTTAGTTAATATGGGAATTAAAGAGCGCGTTCATCTTAAGGGATTATAATTATAAAGACAAAAGTTATAATTATTATTTACACTTTTATGCATACACCTTTTTAAATTTCATTGATATTCACAGCCACTTTTTACTAAAAGTACTGAGAAAATATTAAATATATTATTATTGTATGACGATTACGTAAAATAAACTCTTACTATCAAAAACGTAATGAACTTCGACACAATACGACGCTCACCACTCACGTGCCACACAAATGATTATTAAACAATCACACGCATTCGTTCAATAAACAACCCTAAATACAGCCAAATCAAAGATAATAACGGAATAATTGTTAAACCTTATTCTTCGCACAGATATAGTAATATACTTTAAATGAATTAAACAAACACAAGCAATCATTCAATATACGACCCTAAGTAATGCACCTGAAAGATAGTAATGGCTCCACCCCGTTATTAGCAGCACCTGCTAAATTGCTAATTTACGTGAAGTAAAACAGATAGATTTAGTATTCCCGTGGTTGCGAGTGCGACGGAGAGTCCAAGATATGAATGCGTATGCATGTGAAAAAGTATGAAGCGATGATTTTTTTTTTATTTATTTAAGTCTACAAATTATAGAGCTTAATAGTTCGTTTTTATGGCATAATAATGCGGCCAGTGCTTAAAAAATAATAAAAAAAAACCTGTACTATAAGCATCGGAAACCTTCCATTTTCACTAAATACTATATACATTCGCCATTTTTACAAATTTAGTATCAAGAGTTTTATTTTTCTCTCACTCTAAGTTGTTGGTGTGTAGATGTGTGTAGATGTGTGTGTGTAGGTATATTTTATGTCGTGTCAAGGGGTGATGAGTGTTTCTGTATCTGTATATGTAATATTTTGAAGATAATTCGTTATTATTTTTTTACATTCTTATTTATTTTTCTTATGTAACGCCAAAGCGTTATTTAATTTATTATATAAGTAACGTCCGAGGAAATAATAAAATGTTTGTCCAAATGATCTTTTGCACGTGACATTTTGAGGGATCACATTTTTCATTCACACACTTCACAGAATTTCGCAACTACATTTAATTTGTTAAATGCTAATTATAAATTCGCATGCTAACAATGAATGTGAATGCGAATTAATCCATTACTACTCCTTATTGATTTAAATGTCATTTTCCAGGATCATAAACGTTGACCACAAACACACTTTCCTAATATACATTTTAATCTGAGACTTTGTATAATGACAAGTTATAGGTGTATGTATTGTTTACAGGAAAGGCCAGTTGGCATAGAACCTCCAGGGGTACCGCCCGGTCCTCCGCCTGACTACTCCCTGTTAATATTTGAAGCAATGAAGAATGAATCACATAAAGAAAAGAAAAGTTTACGATTCTCAGATTACCCTGATGAAGGTCCACCAGGAGAGAGTGTATGTAACCTTTTAATAATTCTTCAATTTTGATTGACATTTTTGTCTTACATTATAAAATAGGTAGGCTTGTTCATGCCTATGCATTTGTTCATGCGTATCTGGTGACCCGAATTGAGTCTTAAATGGGGTGTATACAATATAATTTTTTCGTATATCAAGCATTGACGTCAACAATTTTATTATTTTACTAAGTCTGCATTATGGATGAAATGAGAAGATGTGAGATTACCCCACCAATCATTGTAAAATTGCTACTGTAATATGGCCAGGCGCACATAATTCTGAAAACTTAAATAACTATGTTTTAGATGATGAATGTTACTTTAGAAGCCCAAGTGTTTGTTCTGCGGTCAATGCTGTCGTCGCTTGTACGAGGGTTATGCCAAAAGAAATTATAAACTTTAAGTTACAGAGTTTATTCTTTATTACAGTTATCTATTTTTTCGAAGTATTCACTGTGAACGCGTACACACTACTGCGTAAATACAAATGACCACTCTTTAGACACCTCGGAAATTTCGCTTTCCTTTAAAATTTTCGGAAAAAGGTAAAAATCACAAGGGTCCGGAGAATATGGCGGGCGAGGCATACGCCGTTATAGGCGACGTTTTTTGAACTGAAATAGTCAAGTGTTCTGGCAGAAGTGTGCGGGGCAGCGATACCGCGGTGCCAGAGAAGGTGCTGGGTTCCTGACTTCGGCCACTTTTCACACCAAGCTTACAATATTTTTGGGGCACAAACTGTCAAATACCATTCTGAATTAACTGGCATTTGTTCTTCTAGCACCACCTTCTAGCAATATGTCTCCTTTTGCAGAAAATGCTATGGACATGCTATGGACTGTCGCTTTGTTTCAGGCAGCCACGCATGTTTAGTCACCTGTCAGTATATCATAAACGATTTTTTTTCTCGCCAGTGTCGAATTTGTTTTTTCGTTATTTTGCACCAATCTACACGATCTGTAAATCTTTGAGTTTGTGCGGTAACCATCTTAAACAACGATTATAGGGAGATGCAATACCCAGTTCACGTTCTACGCATGTAATTCGTCGGTTCTCACAAATATTTTTTTCCACAGCTTGCAGATTTTCTGAGTGAATGCGGTTGGCGGCCGTCCTGTCTTCGCCTCATTTTTAAAGCTCTCCTGTATTCTTTTAAATTCAGCAAACCAATTAAAACCAATTGCACGTGAACACGCAGACGCACCAAAAGTCTTGACGAAAATTGAAAACATTCTTGAAGTTTAAAAAGTCATAATAAATCGTAACGCGAAAATCACTTCGAACGAGCTCCATTGCTGCGAAAAATTCCCGGCAAATTCAACCAGAAAAAAAATATATATAAAAAATATTCTAAGATTTTCCAAGTGCCATTTTTAAATGTATAAGTAAATAACCAACCTTTACAGTGATGTATAACTTACCAGTATCAATCAAATGAATATGGAGTATCTAATTTATTTTGACATGACCCTCGTAACGATTATTCGTTATAAATTTTTTGCTTCATTTTGCATTTGTCGAATTGCTGCTGTATCATGCAAAGCCGCTTATGTCTCTTAAAACTTACAATATTAATTTTTAGAACACGGGTGTTACTTTAGAAGCCCAAGTGTCTGTGCAAAGCCAACCATTGCACGAGGACTTTGACGGTGAAGCGATAGAAACCGTACAGCCGGCGTCGCCACCCGCAACCGCGCCAACTCCCAAACCCACCTCATTACAGCAGAGGATGTTGGCACTCTCCGGACAGAATATTGACGACTTCATGAAAGAGATGGAAGAGGTGCATAAGAAGAGGGAAAGGGATAGAGCTGCTGATCTAAACGCTAGGTAAGTGTTTAAAATTTTTCGCTGTATTTTTTAAAGTATCAGATGGCAAACACGTAAGCTATCCATCGACTTCGACAACAATCACAAGTTTTTTTAATAGCATAAGGTGGCGAACGAGCAAGCAGCGAGAGATTCAAATCAAAGGCAATCATTTAGAATATACTAATTATAGACCTATTGCTATTCTACCGGTAATAAATAAGATTGCTGAAAAATCCATTATTCAGCAGGTTAGCACATTTTTAGAAAAGCATATAAGCGACAACCAGCACGGCTTTAGAAAGGGTAGAAGCACTGACTCGGCTCTCGGTCAGTTCACCGACTATGTCTATATTGAACTGAGTGAGGGCAATCAACTCATAGCACTTTTTGTTTAAAGGCATTTGACACCTTAGAGCATGACCAACTATTACAAGCCATGGAGGAGTGTGGTAACGGTGGTCGCATTAATACATTTTTTGATTCTTACCTCAAAGAAAGATCAATATGTACGGTTGTTAACGGGATAAGGGGTGCCGAGGCGGGTGTGTGTAACTGTAGGGTGTATATATATGCAGATGACATGTACTTGTTGGTGGCTGGCAGAGACTTGAAGAGGATGGAAAGGTTGATGCAAGATGATTTTGATCGAGTAGTTCAGCGGGCGCATCAGACGAAACGCAGAATCGGCTCCCCCCGCAACAACATGTCGTTGTTATGGGCTCTACCACTGTTCACATTGTCAGCACATTCAATGTTGGAGAGAGATGATAAAGGAGAGATAGACTATAGAATCAAAATCATCATGACGCAATCAGCGATCGATCTTAGGTTGTATGACACGGTCACGCGTAAATGTGGTATACAAAAAAATATCTGTTCTTTCAGACTGAATGCTTTGAAACGTACCGGCGGTGGCCGGGACAGCGATTCGGACAGCGACACGGAAGGGCACCACATGATGCACCACCACACCGACTTCACCCTCGAGCCCCCAGGAGCTGAAATAAGGCAAATGCCACCGCCTTTATTACCACCAGGTAACCAATGTTATATATGTATTATTACTAATACTGCTTTTTATTTACGCTCGTATATAAATATGTTAAGTCACACATCTTTTCACAAAATTAATTTAGGCTTAAACTGTCCGATTCCCAGAATGTGTAGGATATACAATGAACTCGGTAAAGAGAATAATAACATCGACATCTTCAACATGCTCCTATTTTTATTCAGGATACATACACCTCACAACAGACCACAGACCAAACCCTCCCTACACCAATATCTTGTTTATCTTATATATAAAATTCTCGTGTCACAATGTTCGTTCCCGTACTCCTCCGAAACGGCTTGACCGATTCTCATGAAATTTTGTGAGCATATTGAGTGGGTCTGAGAATCGGCCAACATCTATTTTTCATACCCCTAAGTAATAAGGGTTGTTCACCCTTAATTTTTTTTTTTAAATGTTTGGACGAAATTTTTTGTTTTTATTTTTTATAATGTGGCATTAAAAATACATATAACCCTAAATTTTTACTTTTTTATCACCAACCCCTATTTTTTTAAAGCCATTTTGGTAATTTAATCATTGTTCATCCCCGGTCGATAACTGATCAATCGT
>JWHW01028810.1:14142-24178 GCA_000931545.1 Papilio glaucus | reverse complement strand
CTATTTTAATCCCCTAATTTCAATCTCCATTTTCATCCCCTATTTTAATCCCCTAATTTAATTCCCTATTTTCACCCCCTAATTTCGACCCCTATTTTCATACCATTTTTCATCCCCTATTTTCATACATTATTTTCATCCCCTATATTATACAAGCATTAAAGTCTCTTTATAAAGATTCTTCTGCTTGTGTTTAACGGATTAACGTGGCCTACTCAGACTGGTTTAGCATCAATAAAGGTGTAAGACAGGGATGTGTGGCATCCCCGTGGCTGTACAATCTCTTTATGGATGATTGTTTGAAAGCTTGGAAAGACGAAGAGTGTGGATTAAGAATGGGTGAGCTAGTTGCTTTATAAATATTAAAATGTAACTTGTAAATTGTTGTGTATACCTCTCATTGGCTAAGTTATCAGCATTGTATTATTTTTTTACATATAACCGAGGGTCAAAATAACTAAGCTGTTGGTAGACCTACAATAAATAAATAAATTTATCAAAACATTTTTAACCCCTAACGATAAAAGGGTTATAATTTCTACATGTGTATCTGTGTGTACAGCATCATGGCATCAGCATCTACCAAACGAATGGACTTGGATGGAATGGTTCTTAACTGTAACTTATCAAGATTTGTTCAAGGGTTGGAAAAATCATCAGTCCATTTTGTACTTTATCTTTTTTGTTTTTCAGTTTCAATGAGTATTATGAATTGTACTCTTTTGTGGATTTTCGAAACTGTTTAAGAGTATTTTAAGTTTTAATTGAATTAACTAGTTCATCTTTCCGTCATAGGTGTAAGACCGCCGATCCGAATGCCGGGTGCTCCGCCCGGTCTACCTCCGGGGGCAGTGCTAGGCCTCCCTGGTGCTCCCCCGGGGCCGCCTCCTGGGTTGCCGCCGCGTGGAGCGCTGCGCCCTCCCGGTCCGCCGCCGGGTGCTCCGCCCCGCCTACTGCGCCCGCTAGTTCCGCCCCCGCCGCAAGTCTCCGTGCTGACTGCGGCCCCGCAACTCATACAGAAGAAGGACGCACAACATGGTAAGATGTTAATTCGAGCGGTGTTACTATAGCCGAGTTGTTGCATGGCCGAATTCTAGAGAGAAGAGAAGGAACCGACACGTGTTACAACATATAGGAATAAGTTGATGAAACAATTTATAATAATAATGCATTGATTTATTCAGTATAATATAGTATAGTATAGTATATTATAATATATTAAATAAAGATCCTTAGAAGGCTTAAAAAAAATAAAAGTTTCATTTTAAATGTATAATAAATCGTAAATTTCTGGTTTGTATGCTACACAGAACGCAAAATCCATCCCGTAAAACATAATACATGTAGTAAGATAAATTTTTTTTAGGTGCCACAATAAGTGCGAAGCCTCAGATTCGGAACTTATCTGCGGACGTTACCCGCTTTGTACCGTCTGCGTTGCGCGTCAAGCGCGAAGACAAGAAGGCTAGGCCGAGTGCGAAGACTGGGACTCTTCAGAGACCGGCGGATATGCCCAAGGCGCCCAGCAAAGACGATGCTTACATGCAGTTCATGAAGGAAATGGAGGGACTTTTGTAGTATACATAATGTATTAGTTGCTAATGTTTTAAGAAGGTATACAAATAAGTCGCCTTGTGTTTTATTTCACCACTTATTATCGTGATTTGTCCGAATCCGAAACATGAGTTGTAGAACTTGATAATTTATTATTCTAATTAATTTTTAGCCAGCATTTACGTACCGTGTTCTAATTAAAAACTATATAAAATGTGTGTTTTGAGATTCTTCATCGCTTAAAGATTTTCTTTTGTCTTTCAATTAAGAATCTTTCAATAAAGAGCACGGAGTGCGTAACATTGAGGAGGATTCGAATCCGCCATTCAACTATTGTCGTGAATCGCGTCCTAGCTCAAGCTAAAGTTTGGTATGGTTACAAGAACAACAGTGGTAGAGCCGCAACAACAACATCTGTTGCACGAATGGACCAGCTCGACCGGTAAAATACTACGACCTCACAGAAGACAGGCGTGCAGTAGATATATTCTACGTTTCTTCTGATGAGTGAGGTGCCGTGCCTTTGCTAAAAAGGAAAGGATGGCAAGGGGAAGAGGGCTGGTATGGGGAAGAGATTGAATAAGAAAAGGAAATAACCATTTTCTCTTTATCCCCTCCTCTGTCTCTATCTGCAACTCATTAGCTTGTTGCGGATGCATATGGGTAGTGGTCACTTCATATATCAAGTGAACCGCTTTCTCGTTTGTCATGTTCTACAATAAAGCTTCAGAAAGTAAAGGAAAAATGCTGTCATGTCGTGAAATCGAACTGAGGTACAGAGCCAAAGCCAAGCGATTTATTTAAATTTAATTTCAGCGAAAATCACGTTATTAATGTGGTTATTAAAGGTCACGTCCGCGTGTCGTTGCAGCTGTCGCAATATGTCTTCCGGTATGTATTTACTTTTCCTTTTTAACTTTCCTATGATAGTCGGTGATTGAAAGTGCTATTTATTGGGGGTTTTTTTTTGTTAGAATGTTTGCACCACGAGCAAGTGGATCACTTGAAGTTAAATGAGCGCTATCCATAGACATCCGCAATAAGCAAATATGTTGCAGATGCGTTGCCTACCTTTAATGGACGGAGGAGGGTATAGACAGGATAAAGGATATTTCCTTTTCCCCGTTAAACCCCTCCCCGTCCAATCGTCTTCCCGTTCCCATCCTATACTTACGAGGAAAGGGTCGAAAGGGAAAGAGAACTGAAATTAGGCCTCCTATTGTTATTGCCATGATTATCTTATCATACAAATCTGATTACAATGTGATCACTAAATGATTTAATGTAAGGGTCCATCTGACAAAACTACTTTAAATTGTGACGACAAACATCATTCCTGTGCCCACGGAAGTCAACGAATACTTATATAGCGGAAAATTTAATTTAACATACTTGTGTTTTTGTGTGTGTGATTAAAATGTTGTTAATATAAGGAATCGTATTAAAGCCGTGATAAAAAAATTCCTCACGTGACCTTCGATAGCTGACAGGTAAATCAAGTTGTTCACTGTGTTTTTCTAGTTATCTGGTTGTTTTAGATGTTAATATATAATCAAACAAGTATACCACACTTATAAATTGATATATTAAATCCATTGTAGTAAAAAAGTTGTTTAACCTGTCTTAAATTTTATTCGTCTTTTTGCTTTATTCATTTCTATCCGTTAAATTAATTTCCTTATAGACGAGGCTTTCTAACCCTGTTACGTCTTTTTAATTAAAGCTTAAGATTAAGACGGCTATACGTTTTTACGGGCAGTTTATCCAAACCTGTCAGGGACTTTACAATGCCCAATGTTTATTTAGTTTTGGCAAACATCAGTGATGTCACTGATGTTCCGCGGATGTCCGCGGAAGCATCGGATAAACCTTCTCTGTAAGGTTGTTTAAATAAACAAAAAACTTTCATTTATTCATAGCTATGAATAAATAAGCGAGTATAAATAAGTAGTCACTTTTGTACTTACCTGACTGCCCCAGGAGGGTAATGTTGTAAGCTCACGCGTTTACAACATTACCCTCCTAACTCACGCGTTTGTATGCGTCTGTTCCCATAGACTTTATATACCTCCAGATACCGCGTTCCATACAACATTCAGAGTGAAGCTCGATTTTGGCCGCGAATGTCTCGATGTTTACCAGCGTACAGGCGTTGTATTGTTATTTTTAAAATGTTGTATTGAGTTGTGTATTAATGATACATCATAGATGATAGTCATAGAAAGGATACATCTCAAAATGAATTACTGACTTGTAAAATGTACACTTATCTTTCTTTGAGGTATGGGTTTTACATTTTTTAAATTACAATCGCAGAGATTATGTATTAGTGTGACATGAAACGATTGAATGTGCTGGATTTTACAAAGTCGCCAATTGGCGACTTAAGGTGGCGTCACTTTTGGGGCCCGGATGCTCCATCTGGAGGTTGGTAGCCTAAACGGCTGACCGATTTTGATGGGCGGAATGACAGATACGTATTCTTGCCCGGCGAGTTATCTATACAAGTAATAAAAAAAATTAAAACAAAAACAAAACCGACTTCAAAAAACTATATTCAAAAACAACAAATGCACTTAAAAGTATAAAATAATTTTACGCAATTAAACATAAGAATCAATTCTTAATCATATTTATTTTTGGAGTCGGTATCCAGCTGTGTTTGGTAGCGATCGGATCAACATATTTAGTGGTACCCAGGCGAAGCCGGGGCGGGTCACTAGTATAGTATGAAGTTCATTCGTAAAATGTTTTCTTAAGGCATTCTCGTATATTGCTATTTCCTTAGCTGACGCTGATATTATGATCTTTAAAATGATGAATGAAAGTTTATATAAAGTTCAAAACAGGACAGTTTCGGAGATTTAGCAAGCATCAGCTAGAGAGACAGTGCATTGAGATTTTCATAGCACAGGCACGTATTTCGGAGACGCACAGGTAATGGTACTAGCTATATTTGGTAACGCAGTATTTACATTATCTAAACGATTTTAGAAATGATTGATTGATTGATGATTTTGTTATGTAAAATGTTTTATTTGGTTCGGTTAGTAGCTTATTATTCCCGAGGAGGCGTTAGGCAGGCGACCGGCCGTGAAAACTGTAGCCAGAACCTTTATAGTATGGACAACGGTCACAGTTTAAACAATCATATGTGATTGTTAAACTGTGCTACGGCCATACTGTGTCGACCTCACATACGCGGGAAAAGGGCAGAGTATTAAGTAGGTAACATCATTTCGTTTAGGTAAAATTGCACAGAAAATACCCACAGAAGAATCGATTAACTTCGTGCTCGTATCAGGTATTATATGTATATACAAATTTTCCTCAAAGCCCTGAAAGATCAAGGACGAGGAGGCTAATGAATCATGAACAAGTTCCGATAAACAATTCTTTGCACGCGTTAAAATGTTATTGAAGTACCTACACACTCCGAAATAAGATTTTAACATTTGGAACAGTGTGATTACAGACTTCCATTTAACGCGAACATAGAACACTTCTCTCGCTTTTACACATACAAGCTCTTCGATTACTCTATTATTATCACAAATTTTTAATATACGTTCGTCTAAGACAGAGGTCCTGAATCCGGACCGCGAGGGTGGAAACCTGAACCGAATATTGTGATACTAACATATTAATTTAAATAATATTTTCATATTTTTAGTCCTATTTCCATACATCTGCAAAACCTCTAACTGGGCTTTTCTGGACCTCGAGAATATTTCACCTGTATCCGGACCTCATTTAAAATTCCTTGCCAACTGGTCAAGGAAGTCTCCTACCGACATTCAAAAACACTCATTTTTACCTTTCTACAATAGTGTCACATCTTTTGTTATTAATTAAATAAAATTAAATAGTGTGGTGTCAAAGAGCCTTTATTGCTGATAATTTGCATACATTTTCCGTAGCAATTATAGTCATATAACTTTAAAGAGTAGTTTTGCTAATTGACTTTTTTATTCGCTACCTGACGCATGAAATTCAACAGTGCAACCCTGAGGTCAGAGGAGTGAGACAAGCGACCATCGATTGTTTGGGGTCAAAGTGAAATGTCGCTTCATGTCAGTAAATGTCTTACTGTATATTTCCTGTATCAGTTGACCGTCGAAGATAATTATTTATACTAGTAATCACCCGGTGGTCATAATTTGACTGAAATTCATTAAATTCGATTTAGTGTACTTGTATTGTGTACGAACAAAACCTCGACATTTTCTTCCACAAAAAATTAAGTTTACTTCTACAAATGCGTGGTTAAAACATAAATAAAATCCATAAAAGACTTTTAGGCTTATTTGGAAAAACATAATATTTTCCGTCATTTTTTTAAAGCCTATCCCGTGCATCATAGTTTCGATCAAGGAATCTGGTCTTCTGTTGTTCATGAGATGCTGGATATCCTTTTTTTTAAATAGAAGAACGTAGCAAACCAGCAAGCAGTTCGTCCGATATCAACTATCAAGTGACCGCTACCTAACAAAACGGCAAGTTGCAGATGCGTTGCCTAACTTCAAAGGATATAAGATAAACAGAAGACCGGATATTTGATTTTCCCTTCTATTCCATTTCCCGTCAAATCCTCTTCCCCTTCCGTGCTTTCTTTATTAGAAAGGGATGGAAAAGGTAAGATAAGTAGAATTATAGGCCTCCGCCACCACACTCATGAGACGAAACGGAGAATACTTCTACTTACGCTAGTCTTCTGTGAAGTCGTGATATTTCACCGCTCGAGCGGCTCATTTGTGAAAAATGGAAAGGTACTTGGAAACTTGTTAAAATTTGGGTTGATCTAAAAGCTAGAAGATAAATAGCGATCATCGAGATTTTCTGTAGTCAGTACGCTAGCGACAAAAGACTTAATATTTGGTTAGAAATATGTACTTATTGCTTATGTACTACGTCATTACTTTATTTATTTATAAAGTAAGAAATACCAGGCAGTCTTTATCCTGCCCGAAAGTTTTTTTTGACATTATTCACACACGGCCATCTGATCCCAAACTAAGCAGAGCTTGTGCTATGGAAACCAAGTAACTGATATACTCTACATATATTAATTTTCTTTGTAAATACATACTTAAATAGATAATTACACCCAGACTCAGGAAAAACCCACGACCTGCGGCGTGAAAAGCAACTATCTTACCACGCCAACCGGCCCATCAATTTGGCTGCTATTGCACATTAAAGTTAACGTAATTCAAACGTGTGTGGTTATTTTTTTACCATGCCAAAATTTTCATCGCAACCCCACCTACCGGATTCAAATGTAAATGTTTCCCATCCACAGTCCGCCAAACTCACAAGCTCGGTGTTGAGTTTAGTGACAAACACGTGCAAAAGAATTTTATATATAAATATATGCGTTTAAGTTAGTACGACAATTTGATACCAGGTATTAGGTATGTGCATTTCAATGAAGTTTAGTTTCCGCATCTCTTTGGCCTTTAACCTGTGCTTCAATACGTTAATAGGGTAGTTGACTTGATTTTTAACAAACAGGTTTATATTGTGGCTTATTTAAAAAAACCAAAGAACATATTTTATTTAGCAATTTTATAAACATTTTGCCATTTCGTAACCAAAACGCGTTAAGCTGTCATGGCGACTCGAATGACGTCAAAATGTGCAAAATGAACGTGTTTGGTTGAAGTGTTATCAAAAGCTTAAGAGATAAATAATATAAAATTGATACTAATTATTACGATCACTATATAATATCGCAATATATCAGTAATAAAACACAGATATTGTTATTCTATGTGCCTAAGGATAAACGAATAATGAGAAACGAATAATGTCGTCTTGTTTGTCACCAATCAATGGTACTGTGTATAACTTCCATCGCGCTTCGCTATATTTTGCCCTTTACAATACAGAGTTTGTCAAAGAAATTTCAAACAAAAATAAATTTCACAATTAGCATTCACTAATATTGAATGATCTTATGGTATGGATGGATGTTAACCTCAAAAATATTTATGAATTTAAGTATTAAAAAATACTTTTACACATCCTGATCGCCATTTTAACACTAGGTGCTACTGTTTACTGTTCTATACTTCCTTAGAAGTTTTGATACCAATAACAAAACTATTGTTTTGCTGCAAAATTATTATATATTTTTTTATTTTTTACAAAGAAGTCGTTGCAAACGCGTCGTGTTTACCAGACTGTGACATCACGCGCTCTGATTGGCATTCGTTGTCACGTGACTCATGACAGCAAAATTGCAATATTTCTCAAAAATATAAATGCCACAATTTTAATTGCCACAATTTATTTTTTACATGTTTAGACCGTAAACTACTATACAACTTAAAATCTGCCAAATTTCTTCATACTGTGAAGAACCTATTGTTCAACGTAAAAAACATTATGGATACAAGTTATCACAGTACTTTTGGTAAACAGGTTTCTAAAGTTTTATGCAAGAAATGATTCAACGAACCCTTTTTCATGGCAATTCCAATTCATGGAACCTCACATGAACTGTTTATTCATGGACAATGCGTTCTTCAATTTCCATCAAGTTACAATATAATTAATATTGTAATTGTAAAACACATAATTAACATAAGCAAATGTTTAGTCTTGCGTCTTTTACATAAGTTTCTATGGTGATTCATTATGATTTTCCATTTCCTAAGAGTCTAATTTTTTATTGTTTGTTTTAGTGGTTCTGTATATTAAACAACTGACTCGACTGACTGCAGGCAAATGTTCAGAATGGTGAATCTTAGATTACAGGCGAATGCTCGTCAGTCAAGGCAGTTCTGTAACGCAATGCTCAAAATCAAATCTGAAACGTTATAATACAGGCGAATGCTCTCGGTGAGAGACCATCCTTATATTTTACTACCAATGTGACTGTTTCGCTCGGGTAGAAGAAATAGAAAGACAAATTAATAAAATAAAGTATAGCCTAGGTTACTCGCCTATCGAAAAGCTTTCTATTTGTAAAATATTTTTTGTAATCCGTTCAGTAGTTTTTGAGCTTATCGGGAACATACAAACAAACAAATCTTTTTCTCTTAATAATATAGACTATAAGCCGATGTATGAATAGAATAATAAAAATATATTAATTTCTATGTACTATAGAAAGCCTCGTGACTGCACTGATATCCATATTGCATGCGCACAATGCATCGCTTCCTAGAACAATGACATCGCCACTCTTCAATATATTCAATTGTGGTCGATATGCTTATCTATAAGTTTTTCATATAGGTTGGATATGATTGTATGTTTGTTGACCTTCGAGTAAAACTATGACGCAAATATTTGCAGACTTTTATAAATACATTTTCAGCTTTAATGTACGTCTGTCTGTATTGGCTAGTATTTTAAATATTAGTTGATGGTATGCCAGTATTCTTTTATAACTTCACAAAATCTACGTTGACGAGACATAGTTGGATCAGTTATTTAATAAGAGGGTAAAAAATAAATTAAAAAATGCAACGTTTAATTTTCGATTTGTCAACGATGGACTTCAAAGCTAAACACATGAAATCTAGTTTCAATTACAGACACGGAGACATTATACTGCTAAAAAAGGGTGATAAAAGAAACTTTTGGATCTAAGATAGTCGTGACAGTTGTAATATAAATAAATTATTATGATCGATTAAGCAGCGTTTTAAAAAACACGCAGTTCTCGTTTCGTAAAGCGCCTATTGTTATTTCATTTTATATTACTATATACTACTACGTGACGTTATTGTCAATCTTAAATGAAATTATATTTAAAGAAATATTTTTACTTTGATGAGGGTTATTACAAAGTGGAAAATGTATTGTCATCGGTCCATTTATAGTGAACATTGCATCGTAACATTCAGATTCCCTTAAATATAAATTTAGACCGAGATAACAGTACTTCACACTCCCATACTTCTCAATGTCTGAAATATCCAATAAATCGTCTTATAAGTTAACTCACAAACATAGGAAGTGGCAGTATACAAAGACAAGACCGGCATAAGGGGGGTTTTACATAAATTACAAATTTTAATTAACTAAACATGTAACAGATTTTATTGATAACGAGTCGCACCGGTTTGAACTGGTATCAAATAACTGCCTTTGCGAATTTTTATATGAACTAAGTTATAAAAAATGCTCAGGTTTGCAGCATAAATTTAGGTATAATGATATGTACGATTACTTAATCTTGACCTTCAAAACTACGAATTGCTATCACGAGACTATATTTTTACGAGTGACACATGGAAATGGTGGTGGCATGGCTCCATTGGTACATGGAAAAAGAATGAGACATCCGGTAGGAACAACGTTCCATTTACTATTCACAATGAAGAAATGGTAATAGAATTGTATTTTATGATAAAGTGGTTATTTAATGAAAATAGACATTTTATTATTAGAGCAGTCTATTCTCGGAACCACATACACGATTAGTTCTTTCTCACTACATGTATGGCATGATCCTTTTTTCGTCTAG
>JWHW01028810.1:0-13121 GCA_000931545.1 Papilio glaucus | reverse complement strand
TTTTCTATTATTATTTAAAGAGCCTTCTGTTTGTGGAAGTACATTACAATTTTCATAACCACCCCCGGGATCGGGAGGGTCTGTGTCCATTTTGAATTAGTAAATTTAACTTGAAATAGGAGTACTTACCTTAAACAATAACAAAACCAATAACTAAACCAATAACCAAACAAATAACACAAAAAGTAAATCAACAGAATGTCTCAAATATCGAAAATCTAATTAAAAAACCGCAGCTAAAAAAAACACTTGTACTACGCACTCAACTTAAAAGCAGAGTCCTCATTTTAATTAACTAAACATGTAAAAGATTTTATAAATAACGAGTCGCACCGGTTTGAACTGGTATCAAATAACTGCCTTTGCGAATTTTTATATTGAACTAAGTTATAAAAAATGCTCATGTTTGCAGCATAAATTTAGGTATAATGATATGTACGATTACTTAATCTTGACCTTCAAAACTACGAATTGCTATCACGAGACTATATTTTTACGAGTATTTCATTGACACATGGAAATGGTGGTGGCATGGCTCCATTGGTACATGGAAAAAGAATGAGACATCCGGTAGGAACAACGTTCCATTTGCTATTCACAATGAAGAAATGGTAATAGAATTGTATTTTATGATAAAGTGGTTATTTAATGAAAATAGAAATTTTATCATTAGAACAGCCTATTCTCGGAACCACGTACACGATTACTTCTTTCTCTTTACCTTCTCACTACATGTATGGCATGATCCTTTTTTCGTCTAGCCGCCATCGGTACGCCGCGCATTCCGCTAAACGCAGAATCAAGAACATAGTTAACCTAATATGTTTTTATGGTAGAAGGTGGCAAACGAGTAAGCGTGTCACCTGATGTTAAAAGACCGCTACCCATAGACATCCGCAACAATCAAATGAGTCGTGTAAGCAGTACTTTGTAAGAGATGTTATCTCTGTGTCTCGCGCTAAATTTGGTTTAATATTTATTTTTAAAAAGTTTCATTTTTATCCAGTGACCAATCGATTATAATAATAAAGCTATAAGATACTTTTAACAGAGTATCGAAACTTTTATGAACCAAAATGTAATCAATAAAAACTGAGGCAGGTTGTGTTGTCCATTTTTGTCTTTTCCGGATAGATGTAAAGGAGGTCAGATTCTACGAAACCACTTGAAACATTCTGTTATAATGACAGGATAAATTACACTCGCAAAGTACCTCTTGGTTTAAAATATCCTCAACAAGATGAGGTGTTGGAGTAATTAAACAATTAAAACAGAAATATATCAATTATGGTTAATTATAATACTACACGGCGGTAGTCTTAATACGGAAGTTCTCGATTCCAAATCGCAATACCATTAACAGTTATAGTGTTCAATTTTGTCACTTCGTTGAATGTCATGGACATGTTTTTACAAAATATTTTTCTTTTTGGTGTTTGTGAAAGAACGAAGCACACAATCGGTTAATTTATCGCCAATACCTATACGAAAATCGCCCAGTTACTTTACTAACTAGCTAAAATATGGTAAGGATGGAAAGGGCATTGATTTTCAGAAGGATAATAAATACACGTCTATTAACGCCAGTCTATGAAGTAACGGGAAGATAGGGTCACTCCGATTATGCAAATACGACAAGACACAGCGTACGTATACCTCCCAAAACATGGACCGATCTGATCGAAATTAAGTGAATTCACTGGACGAGGGCGGTAAGAGACTGATGAGAAATTCACTCAAGATCATAGATGTCCACTTAACGATCCGATTAAAGAGGGAGCAAGAGCTCTACTATCAGGAGTGCATATATGTCGTTTGATTCATGATAAACTGACTAACGAATTAGTCTTCACGAAAATTAAGGGAATTCCTTTACAAATGCTAAGAGTTGGGATAATTTGATAGATATATTATTATTAAATGATACAAAACAAAACTATAATACAGAATCATTAACATAACTTCCCGAATAATTGTTTTACTTTAAAGTAATTAAGTTTTAATTAGGTACTTGAATCAGTTTTGGCTATTGTTATAGTTAGTTAAAGACAACTGTTTAAATCGTTTCACACATTAAGTTCTAAGAATTTATCTAATCAACATTATAAATAATAGCTCGGGTAAGTTCTAAAGAAAAAAGTTTTTTTTACTTTTTTTGGTACAATCTAAAATTCTCATTGTTCCCATAACTCCATGTGTCTCATAACTTAAGCAGACTTCTAACTTACGATTATTTGGGCGATACTATCAGAGGATAAGTCATTCAGTAAGTTAAATTACTTACATTTCATTATTATTTATTTATAAGACTTTGATTAGAAAATATTTGAAAAATTTGCTTCACTCAATCTAAAAAAAATGTTAATAGACATGCAGAGGTATTTTAGTAACTAAATACTATTTCACTGACATATATTTGACTTATAATCACGTCACTTTTAGGCATAAGAATCATCGTTTTATCCCAGTCAAATTATTAGCGTATAAAATCGAAAAAATGATGAATTTTACCGTTAACTACAGACTAAATTATGTCGTGTAAAGAATAACATTAAGTGGAGGTTTTTAAAACAACAAATTGCATGACAAAGTGAAAGGTGTGTTTGCTTTTAGTGAAATGTAAATAATAAAAATGGACAGGGATTGTAATGATGAATTATTATAATCAATCGAAGGCTATTTACAACATTGTAGATATGGCCATGTATGCCACGTCACGGTCAGAAATCATTATTTTAATGTATAAACTTTACGCAAAATCTTACAGGTCGTCAAATTAATCTTATAAATTTAAGGACATAAATTACTAAATATGATAAACAAAAAGTTGGCCATCACTGGACATGTGAAAAATTACAGTGAATAATCGAATTTGTAATAAATGGAGTAATATAATAAAGCAGAATAGAGTTTCGTACTTAAAATTAACATATTTTACTTATTATTTTAATAGTAATAAGTAATCATTCAATCAATCAAGGCAAAAGACCGCGCGGCCGCTCACCAACAAGATGGACCGATCAAGTTAAAGACCAGCTTACATCTTCCAAATTCAACACGGTCGTAAGAGACGCGCTAGACAGAAACCGATGGAAGCAGATCATCCGTTCCAGATGCAACCCTGATACTGACCACGATCCTCAGACATGAGGGTCCTGTCCTAGAGAGAAGTAATCATTACAGGTTATACTTATAGAAATTAGTATGGGCGCGCATATATGCAAGGGAGTCGAGAGCAGCAGCATAGAGTGGGCATACCGGCATGAGACAGTGTCATGCCGTTTTTCGTCAAAAATTTTTACATAAAAACCATAGTGAGAAAGTACACGGTACAGCTTGAAAAACTGCAGAGGATGGGTTAATTACAGTAAACATACTAAAAAGATTACGTATTGGTCACAATCAGGCGTTATTTGACATCATTGCCGGTAATCACAGCTTTACACACAACGGATACATATTTAATTTGTTGACTAAATACCAAGACAAAATATCACAAATATTTACATTTCGTTCGGTTATGTTAAAACAATAAACAGTCATTTAATGATATCAAATATCGTGTTTATTTGTTTTTTAAATAAAAGAGTTAAAATTCTAGAATTGATGCTGTTATTTTTGGATCTGGAGACTGTGGCGCGTACAAATGAAATAAAAACACTCAATATTTGTTTTTTTTTATGGTCTTCTGGTTGTCCTTTACAAATTTCTGAGTCATCTAAAAGTACTCAGTCGGTTTTGATAATTCTGTCCCTTTAAAAGTTTATTATTTGCAGGAAAATATATGGTAATATTCTAGCATTATTAAGCAAATGCCTAAAGTTTTGAATACTAGCAAACTACTAACAAAAATCCTTAAGAAGTATGTTAGGCGTGACATTGAATGTTAGGATTAAAAATAGCATTATAAAAGAAAAGTGTGGCTTAAAAGTGGATGTTGTTACTAGAATTGAGAAAGATATGCTTAGGTGGTTCGAGCATGTTAAAAGGATGAATGTAGAGAGAATAACGAAACAAATTTATGTTGCAAAAGTGAGTGGCAGTGTTGGTAGAGGACGCCCTAAGAGAACTTATATTGATCAGATTACTGGCATTATGCGTAGATGTATGAATGTAGAAGAAGCGAGAGAGGTGTGCCAGGATCGCGCCATATAGAAATCCGTGATCTCTGTTTACCCCTCTGGGTTACGGGCGTGAGCGCATATTTTTCTATTTTATTTATTTACTAAAAAAATATATTTAATCAGTATTAATAAAAAATAAAAGTTATGCTTATGTTTGTCTTTTTTATTAAGAAAATTATGATTTGACAAACGGCTAATGCCACAAAAATATTATCTTAATTCTTGGGCGCAATAACACTATAATAACATTTTTATTAAAATTTATAATCAACTACTTACGCACAATTTCATGAGCCTATCAATCCCTAACTTTAAGGGAGTCCCTAATGAAGTTTAAGTGCTAGTTTCGTTTCCAGCCTTAAAGATAGGGGCCCGATATTCGGCCTTTTAGCACGTGACAGTTTATATAATGTATTAAATTTTTCGAAACTGTTGATTTAATTACAAATCAATATTTAGCCGCCACATACCTACTAATCGTTAAAGACGTGATTAATATGACGACAACTTCCTAAAAGGAAGTTAAGCGTTAACTTCCTAAGCGTTGACCAAATCAGTATAATAGTAAAATTTTGATGAAATATGTTTTTAGTAAAAATTGTAAAATGTGCAAAATAAATATAATAGTAAAAAATGTAACAATGAATTAAAATTATTGTTCATAAAAGCGATATTAGGCGTATGCGTAACTCATGAGCATGTGTACGTAGAGGCGATGTAGAAGCGAGTGCCAATTGAAAATCTTTAATCTCTGCTTACTTCTGTGGCTTGTGGGCGTGAGAGTTTATTTATAAACACTCATGCCTTAAGTTACAAAATATGTTTAACATGTAGTCCAAGCACTAAATATAGTCATGACTTTAATAGCGTGTCATGAAAACTTATAAAATAGCAGCTATTTGCTTCATTGGGAGAAACAAAACGGGTGTTAAGAAAGAATTACTGTCTTCTTGTAGATTTTTTACGTTTCGTAATATATATTTTTTGTTTATTTCTTGTCGTCGAATATAAATTTTCTTTTAAAGACTTCGGACTTTGATGGTGAGATATTTTTGTTAAGTAAAAAAGAACACAATTTGGAATACCCTAATAACGGGTATTCCTTTCCCTGTATAAGTTTTGACTAAAGTTTTTACGGCCGGCCGCCTACCTGACGCCAACCCTCTTCGATAACAGGAATATAAATATTAATTACTAAACAAATTATATTTTTCTTATTTTACGCCATTTAGCGTTCAAAGTAAGCACATTTGTATATATTTTAACTGTAATAATAGGTCAAAAAATGAATTTATATCTTTTATATTGTATTTTCTTTTGTATTACGCTTATTACTGCATTTTCATCTTCGAGTTTAATTATTTATGTGACAATAACTAAAAGTACGATTTATCAATAAAAAAAATCTGACACTTAGGTAGTTGACCCTTAAACAGTTGGCGGCCAAGCGGCTAGTATGGGAAAAACTGTAGTCAAAACCTTATACAGTATGGACTACTGTCGTACTGTGCAAACCCAAAATAGGAAAGTATAATGGGGTAATTGAAAACGGATTACAATTTATTAACTGCTTGTAAAGGGTTACACAAATGTTACATGCACGGGTTGATTGTAATTGCTTTCACGGAAATGCGTTCATGCACTTCGGTGCGTTCATGCGCACGCCTGTTCTGTTGACACGAACGATGTTGGCACGGCCCATTGTGCTGGCCAGTATGCCGCTGCGCGCCAGCCACGCTTGGTTGTGCGCGAAAACGAAATACTGGCCACTCGGAATAACGCCGACACCGTTAAATATTTAAAAATAAAGAAAAAACGAATGACATCGAGTTTTTCGAATTATATTATGATATTATAAATTCGAAATTAAATTCTAGTGCAAATTGTGCATAGGGACGTATGCAAAATTTTGTGACTTTAATTAGATCGTTATTCGTGTTTCTTTGAAAATTTTATTCCAGGCAAAGAAGGTAAGGATATAAATATATTATCTTTAATTATATATAACATAATTTTAATCAACTGTACAAACATAATTTTTAATTTGATAATTAATGAAAATATCATTTTAGGAAAAGCAACAATAATTTCCTTTAGGGTATATTTTTTTCAAAATTTAAAACAGCATAACAGCAGCATAGCAGCATTATTTGTTATTGTAAATAATTGAAGTAAGAAATAAATTGGATTACTAAAAGTATTTAATTATAATTCTACTAAATAAAAATGATTATCGATAAAAATAAATTTATATGTACATCCTGAGGTATGTAACATCTTTGGACAGTAACATTTCATTCGCACGCGGTTGTATCAATTATTTAATAAATTCGAAAAGGTGCTTCGAAAAATTATAATATATTAAATTACTTTAATATTTTGATAGCTAAAAACAGGTTTAAACATTTTTAATTATTAAAAATAAATGAAGAAATATATTTAAGAAATAAAATAATTTTAATAATAGCAGCACCACAGCTGGTGTTTTCTCAGTAAAAGGCGGAAAACGAGCAAGCGGTTCGCAACTAGCAAATGAGTTGGGGAAGCGTTCCCTACATTTAATGGACATATAGACAGGAAAAAAGATATTTCATTTCCTATCCATCCTTTTCCCCTTCTTATCCTTATTAGAAATGGATGGGAAGTGGAATAGGACTGGAATTGAGCCTCCGGCACTCACTCAGTAGATGAAGCGCAGAATACTTTCACGCCTGTCTCTCGTGACGTCGTGGTATTTCACCGGTCGTGCGGGCCCTGCGGTGCAACCAACAGATATTGTTGTTACGGATAGCCCTATAAATACGGGTGATACAATAAATGTACATATATGAGAAACGTTAACGCATTTATTTATTTAATTGATATAAATTTGTTGCATATTGACCTAATGATATAGTTTTCTTTCGCAAATACGGCACATTGTAATGGCCGCGCCGACTCGAATTGTGTTTACGTCGTGCGTTTTAATATTGTATTAACTGTTAGGAAATGTACAGATAGTAATATAAACACATTAACGTACTTTTCAATGCAATAAAATATTTGTTAAAGTCCTGAACAATAAAATTCAAGTCAGTGGCGTAAAATGATTGTGGGCAATATGGTTGCAGTGCTTCTTTTCCGCAACTCTTCGACCTGGGCCGAATTTCGATGTGCCTGGGTCACGGAGTTTTTATAAACAACCCAACTCTCCAAAGAAACCTAGCAACCTCTTTGTGTTGGTATCGATCTTCAAGAACGATCTCGGTGAGCTGAGGTACGAAATTTAGCGCAACTCTTATGGGTTAAGTGAACTCGGAGCTCAAGATTTAAGGCATCACAAGTTACCCTACTGACCAAGACTTCACTTCAATAGCCTTGTGGAATGATTTGTCTCCATCGGTATTTCCAAACGAATATGATTTAGGGTGCTTAAAGAAAAGAGCGCTCCCTCCTCAAGCATCAGCAGTTCCTCTGATGTTGCGGATATTAATGGGCGTTGATCATTTAAATTTAGGCGAGCTATTGCTCGTTTGCCATCTCATCCTAAAAAGTATATATGCATATCTATAATATTGCAAGGGTTCGGTAATGTTGAGCCGTTAGAAAAACTTTCGAATGTTATTTTTTCATTAGTAGCTATGTGTTTCATAATTTTCTTATTAGATTTATCTTATCCGATTGTATTCAGGTTCCAGTAGGTTAATTTTGTGCCTATTGTTCACTTTTAAACGACGATAGAGAGTTGTCATGGTTTCGCAAGTGATGGTCACACAAAGATCATTACGAGTACTCATTACAGCTCAAGAATGCGTTCTTATTCCACAGAGGCACGCTTTTGTGCATTACTAAGGCACAAAAACAGGTTGATTCGATGAAAATATAACAGTACTTTTACTTCGACCGTGAGCGGGACAAATAAAATGCATTTTAGCTTAGCTATTTGCAATACAAGTACAATTTTGTTGTAATTGGATCGAGTTCATAACAAAAAAATAGTTCTCATGCCTTTTTTAACCAATAAGGGATGAGACAAATCGATAGAAAAAATAATAGGTTACTTAGTAGGTCCAATACGTGGCAGGATATAAGATTATTGTCAGCCGTTAAGTCGTTACTCCGGGGGAGACTTTTACGAAACAAAAAAAATGCCTGGACTAAGACATTATAAAAAATAAAATATTATTTTTTTTTATTTTAAAAATAGCTTAATCATATTAAAAAAAAAATTTCATGTCATCATTTTGCGAAAAATAGGAAATAAGTTAAGAATTAAAAAACGTTATCTTTTGTAGATAATTAGGTCATGTGTCGGTTCGGTTTATCAAAATGCATTCGTTTGTTAAAATGTGTGTCACGGTGCACGTTAAACAACTGTTACTTAAATTTCTTATTTATTTTTATTAAAATAAAATTAAAATTATTACAAGGTGGCTGCCGTTCACCGCGCCTTTATATTGAAATTACAATTAAAATTTTAAACAGTATGTAGCAAGAGAACGATATGAGAATTATGTTATGTAAGTATTGTAATATGTTTTGTATTTATTTCTTTATGTTATGGTGCAATTTATTTATTTTTTTAATTACCAATATAATAAATTTCTAGCACGATAAACGTACTAAAATTGGTTTTATGTCAGTACAGTACATTTGTTAGGATAAAATTTATTGATATTATTTTTGCAAAAACATTAGAGTATATTTGACATCCTAATATTTATGCAAAAACTGTATCCTTCAAGAGAATACGTCCTTATCAAAGTTCTAATCTATCTCTGTGCCAAAAATCATCAAAAAATTTGTAGTGGTTTAAACATGAAACCGTAACTGTACCCCGTCCGACCGTTGATTTATCTTTTGACAAGCATTTTCACGCTTACGAAGTATAGGTACCTTAATTATTAAAGTGATGTCCCATAGTGAAAAATGTAATACTTTGTGGGCACTATTTTTATTTTTAATAGTGACGCGACGTTTTAATTACCATCGATATTTTCTGAGGCCATCAATTATAATCATATAATTTTGATTATGATCTAAATAAACGTTGTACAGTATTTGTATATTAATGTAATTATTATAGATACGTAATTTTTTTTATTGCAAACGAGTAAACAGTTCACTATATTAGGTTACCACAGCCCATAGGCATCTGCAACAATTTAAGTTGCAGTTGCGTTGCCTACCTTTAATGAATAATGAGAGTAAACAGGAAAAAGGATGTTTTTATATATTTAATTTTAAGTTTTCTGTAAAAAAAAACTTTTCTAAAAATTGAATGTTAAATTGATAAATAATAAATATATCCTGAGACATTCCCACACGGCCATCTGGTCACAAACTAAGCAGAGTTTGTGCTGGAAACCAGATAACTGTGTATATCAGTTATCTGGTTTCAATAGCATACATATACTAAATTTTCTTTCTCAGATACATACTTAAATAGATAATTACACTCAGGCTCAGGACAAAGAGACATGTTCATGCACACAAATGTCTGTCCTATGTGTCATTGAAACATCTGGTTATTTTGAAACACAACAAAACGTTGAGCAAAAATGAAGTTTAAGGTTAACTTGATAAAACTGCTTCATGAATAAAGTCGATTGCACAAATTAAGAACATCACTATTTGAGCGTGCAATAGTTAAATAAATAATTGGACGGGGTATATCGAACATAAAGAGTTGCTGCATTCACTTAATAGAAGTTATATAAGTCCGTTTATGGATTAATATAAATACTAATATAATGATAATGTCTTATTGCTTGGAGGTTTATTTTATAAGGTCCGAGTCGCCTATCGGTTGGATGGAGTTAGTTTCTCAAATATTACTGTGAATTTTTTAGCCCTGTGGTAATTTAGTGAGATAGAGTGCCTTTACTGGGGAATAAGCGAATACGGGATTATGTACAGGATTTAGTTAAATTCCTTGAAAGCTATTGTAATCATTAACGACTTTACCATCAAGTTAAGGCCAGTAGGATTTTAACTTGTCTGTAAAGTCATTAAGCTGCGTGGCAATTAAAAAAATACATGAGAAAAACATACATATTCATACAACATTATTATGTTATAACATAGACGTGTCATAAAATACGTAAAAATCTACCATCGAGGATGATTATAACGCATAAAATGTTAAGATATACAATGTTATAGAGTAATAAATCAATTAAAAGGCATAATATTGTATATATATTCATGAACAAAATCTAAATCGAATAAATATCAATGGATAGTTTCCATAATAAGCTAATAAGTTTCCTTATAGATAACTTGTAAAAGAAACTATTTACAAGGAAAATTATCCATAACAAATATTATAAATTAGATTTCAATACATTATTGTTAACTTTTTTAATCGCGACGATATTGCACAACAATTTATCAACGTTACTCAGTAGTTGGGGGCTATGCAGTCTAATTGGTACATCAGAGATGAATCTTGAGTACCGCGTGATTACTTCCGAAGATGTTGGTTATTTTCTATATTAGATAAATTTTAATTCATGAAACGATGGCGAATGTTTCACTGTCTGAATACTTAGCACAAATATATGCTGTTGAAAACTGCTTTCGATTAAATTGATTTTTTCTTTGATATTGCAATACGTTAAAGGACCGTGAGAACTATTTTTTTATATAAAATACTTTAAAACACAAAAAAAACATTATACTCAAAATATAAATGTTCGTGTATTTCGAGAAGAGTACTAATATAAAATAATATAATATAAAGTAAAGCACATTGTAATAGTGAAATCCTTTGGTATTAAGTACGAAATTCAAATTAATTCAACTTAACATGCACCGTTAAAGTATATTTTAGTGTCAAGTGGAGCGCACTTGACCACGGCTTATTCATTGACCGATGCAACTACCGTTCCACTGCCATGCATCGCATGAATTATATAGTCTGCCTTACGCAACTTGAGACTTGGACACGGTGGCCGATGTTATTATAAACTTGTTAAATTCATATATCAGGTCGATATAGCACACAGGTTGCGTACTGTATGGATATGCTGTATGATACTTATCCGACTTCGATTTACTATAGGTTGCTACTACTACTACTATTTCTTGCTTTTCACCCCTCAGAGGTTGAATATCCCAAAATCATTTCTTAGTTATCATACAAGGAAACTTTGTGAAAAGTCTCACGTTCCTCGATCCGATAGTTTCGCCAGTACGTTGCTAGTTGAAATCAGGTAGTTTCCTCTAATATAAATTTAACAAACCAAACATATATTATGACTTGAGCGGCTGGAACTCGAATGCAGGACTCATACGGTCTTAACTTGGTACCACTACCGCGACGAGGTTGTAGTTTATTTATGGTTAACAATATTTCTTTATTCTACAAAAAGATTGTTGCCATATCTTAAATGTAATTTGTCAAAGACGATGTAACCAAAAATAAATATTTTAATTTTACTTCAAGCCATCAATATCATTATTATATTTAAAACTTAAGTAAGGTCAAACGTGGACTCTTGCGATATCTATATATTGGAGAAACCTTTACGCTGCGAATTACTCTAGGAGAAAATCTGATATTGTGAAAGTCATATTGCAATCCGGCCTCGTCAGAAATTTGACTTTCACACGTTCCTTTGAAGGTTACAATAGAACTAGATTTCTTTAAATATCTTGTAAGCTTTCGTGAAATAGTCGAGTGATCTTAAGGAACTAGAGACTATGTAATTTAGTAAGGAATGTATTGAAATGGAATTTAATGCTAGAGGTATAATACAAGCAGAGACATATGAGTGAGTGTGTGACTTTACCGTCAAACTGAGAACTTGTATGTAGGCCTTGCAAAATCGCAGTTCTTTATTATTTCAATTATGAACGTCACTTCGTTGTGACACATATAATGTTCACAAATAAGCTTATTAAAAAAGTATTAAAGATGTTACACAAGTGTTTAAGCAAGGCTCACGGATTCTACTATTTTCAATTTCAGCACCACATCTGTTAGTACACTTAAAAAGAGAATCATTAGCACACGTGTGACACACTGGCGCAAGTTGCGTCCACTACAAATCTCGATAGGTCTAATTCGTTTTAAGCTAGAACCAAGAAAGTACAATTTTATAAAATCAAAGTGCGAAAATAAAAACATATATTTGAAGAAATAATAAGTCAATATTAATTAACAATTACTGTAATATCGATTTTTAACCGACTTCAAAACGGAGGAGGTTGTCAATTTGTATGTTTCTTTTTAAATGTTTGTTACCTCAGAACTCCGCTCCTGGTGAACCGATTTCGATGATTTTTTTTGTTCGACAGTAGTGCTTGTCATGTGGTCCCATTTTTATTAGTCAAGATCCGACCAGTAGTTTTTGAGTTATCTTAATAATGCGTTAATATGACAAAGTTGAGTTTTACCTTCTTGGCTTACGTAGGCTAAACTATAGGAAGCACATAAAAATGAAGTATGAAAGAATTGTAGATCTTTAAAAAAGCTAAATAAAAGTCAGAAGTTTCCGAATATAAAAAAGGAATTAATTTTTATTCGTTAACAAATATGAAGTGGTCGAAGTAAGAAGATAGAGTCGCGGTTATCTCGTTGCACCGCTGTGGTTACGCGCCAACAGAGAATATCTGCAAAATTTGAAAATATCACTACGATTTGTTTATCGCACTATCAAACGATACACTGAAGCTTCTAGCTTCGAAGATAGTAAGAGGACTGGCCGACCAAGCACAGTTAGGAGACCAACGATCATTAACCACCAGCGGTCGATGGCTTCGCCCCTATCAGACGCAAGCGCATAGTGTCTCTCATGCGACGGGTGCGCGGCAGCCCCAACACTCTCCTGAGGGTTATTGCGGCGAAGCCCATGTTGTGAAATAAATATATTGTATTATTTATGAATTAAGCATGTACTCAAATAGTTTCAAGTATATTATTACTAACATTTATGGATGTAATGTCTGATAAAATTAAATTAAGTTAAATTAAATTAAATTAAATTAAATTAAATTAAATTAAATTAAATT
>JWHW01028800.1:266436-279468 GCA_000931545.1 Papilio glaucus | reverse complement strand
TCCCGGGGCGCTGCGGCCACGTGCAAATAGCCCATCTTATGGTCCCGCCTATCTTCGAAGGCGCGATCCTATCTGACACAACAAGCAGGTTTCCTATGTGAATGTCTAATAATCTTTTATGTGACGCGATTAAGTTATATATCTGTGTTAGACACAGCGCAGTGTGCATGTCTAACGTCTGCTTTCATTGCGATTATTGTCGTTGTAATTTAATTTTCTTTGGAAATTTCAATCAGAAAGCATGGCTTTATAAGCCATATAAACATCAATGTATTCATTTGAAAGTTAATTATGTACCTTACGGGTCATAAATTATGAAAGAGAGCCAGACATTTTATAACTTAACATTTCATACATTTTAATTATTATAACTGTAACTACATATTAGGTACTTATACACTATAATCTGAAACTTACTAATATACAAGTTAATAAGTTGTCTTCGTAAATGTATTAAAGATATAATAAATTAATATTAATAAAACTTGTAACGGCAATTGTGCAATCCTCTGAACACGCTAAATATTATACAATTAATTAAAGAATAGGCAATAATTGTATTTATAAACAAATCTTTTGTTGTATTGTAATCAATTCATATTCGACGTTGGATTATCAGCGTGGCACAGTGGCAGGCGAGGCCGCGGCATTCAGGTTCAGTCGGGCAACAAAGATGCTCGGCCCTGGCGGTCCGACTCCGTGTCTCTGCGGTTTGATGTCACCTCGACCCCCTCCTTTATAATACATTCACAATTCACAGTTACGAACGCTCATCCTAATACTGCAGAAGTCAAAATCCCGCGGATAACTTAAACTCCAAAGTTACCGTATACTACTTTAACAACACGTGACGTTTTTGAACGCGCGGACAACGCGCGTTGAACGCCTAGCGGACGCAAGACCGTCGTCGACGCGTTATCATTTTGTATCGCGTTGCGAACGCGCTCATCGAAGACGCGTGTCGTCTGCGCGCACAAAAAACTTCGTGCGTAAAGGCCCGTTCCGTCTTCTTGTTTCCAAAAGAGCTGATTTTCTTGATCAGGATGTTTATTTGGAAGGATTACACTCTTGATGTAAAAAAATTGCGTTGTAGTAACTAGATTTTAAGTACTCAGTTTTGTCAAAATTTCTCTCCTTTTTCCTAAAGTCTGGTAATAATATGTTCTCCATGGGCTCTTAAAAATCTTGAGCTTTTTTACGGTTAGAACGCATATCTGGGAGGAACTAGGGTCTTTTAAGTCTTATTAAAAATTCTGAATAGCATGCACCATGCTGTCATAGTTTTGTTCATGTTGATAAAAGATCATAACATCTTCGAGCATTTATATAATAAATTAATTTTCATTACTTTTATAAAGTACCATTCATAGACTATTTATCAATTAGGACGTCATGTAGACTCATTGCTCTTTCAAGCTGTATAGTTTACCATCCGTATCGTTGAATCTGTTACCCTGATGTTTTGATAATATTGCTTCGGTGTGTAATTCTCGGTTGCGCAATAGAATCGGTGCGTGTGATGCAGTGTAGGGTGGTATGAGTGTGGGGTCATTGTTTGTAACGGCGCTGTCCCGGGTGTGCGCGGTGTGAGATGAATACCATTAGCCAGGTGCACGCCGACCTCAGCCAGTGACGAGGCGTTGTTGACGTCAACGACGACCACAAAGATTACCCGTACGACTTGTGGAAAATTATAAAAATAATTCAGTTGATTACTAACATATAGGAATGTTTTCTTACAATTTATTTACGCCACGGTTTCGATTTAACGCATCAAACAATTCAGCTAAAGCAAAGTAATTGATAAATGATCTCGAACAATGTCTTATTTGTGAATGTAAAGCTATGTACATATTTAACGCCATCGAAAGTAATCGCCTTGACATGACACGTTACGCTCACGGCGAGGTCTTAAGTATCGAAACCGATGTTCGTATGTCCTGTATTTGTTGCTGCGACCTTATTGCACGCTCACGATTTAATGAAATGCTAATACATAAGTCTCTTGGTAAAAGTTGCTTAGTTCTGACGATTCCTACGGCGGCATTATTTAATTGTTAATATTCTCATCGTGTGTCGCTCGCCCGTCATTTCGCCGGGCTCTTCCTAGAAAGCGAAGTGGCCCACATGGTGCTAGGAAACCTCCACCGGAAGTTATAATGGCGTCACATTAACCGTTCATTTTCACTTTTATTACGCTCGTTGCAACGAAATTGAAATTTTCGAAATTACTTATTCGTGGTGGCAATGAACGCGAAAGTGGAAGGCCCATCTCTCTCGACGTACGTAATACGCCCACGCAATTTCTCATATCACGGGAATATTATTCAGTGGCGCCATCGGGAGATGAAACGTCAAAGATTTTAGAATAAGTGGATCTGGAAGCGCGCGGTGCGATCGAACCCATAAATACTGAGAGCACCTCCTCGAGCTGTCTTTTATAATCAGATGAATGAATTCACCTTTATTTTATAGCTTTATTTTATTGTTCCTTGAAGTAGTTAGTCTCAGCCATCTCTAACTAAAACTACTTTTACAACAATCATATCTCCGTTACCTTCATATTTTGTTTATTCTCAAGTTACCTGAACTGTGGTAGTCTCCAATGAAAGCTCATCTCGTATCTCAAACGTGTTGTCTACAACCATGTAAAGCTCTTTAATAGCTCATTACAAACCAAGCGGAAACAAGTCAGTACAGTTACATAATTGTAAATCAATGTTGACAAGGACTACGAACTATCTTCATCAAGCTCGCTATAAATTGGCGGAGATGGCGATNNNGTACGTCTAAATTATAAGGCCCATCCTAGGAGCTAATTGCGTGTTTATCATCGACCATTAACTGTGCCACCACGTTACTCTTCGCGACGCAACGCCCTTTGTTGCGTTTTCCTTACGCGTCAGCTGTGCTTGCTGTTGGCTCGTCAGATATAATACCTTAAGCCTAAACAAGAGATATCAAGCGTTTAAATACCATTAAGCGCTTAACCTCAATTTCACTTGTTAATAATTAAAATCATTACTTTTGTATTTTGGTTTTCCTTAAAGATACCAATGTTGAAATTGCTATGTTGTTTACATTTAAATATATTGGAAATGAAATGACAATATAACTGTGAAGTAAACAAGTTAACTCAGTGACCGTGAGGTCATTATCTTGTACAATTGCATATGTTAATAGATAATATTGCAGGTTTCCTTATTATCACGATTATGTTACTGGGGTTACACATGATTATTGCAATGTTATTATCTGTTTATTACATTAGTCACCAGACAAATCTTTCTCGAAGTTTCTTCACAGTTATCTAGAAGTAATGTATATCGAAAGCCCATCCGCCATCGATCACGGAGTATTCAGTTGTCATTGAACGATGTTAAATCGTGTTGCTAATGTTACCGAGCATACCTTTAACATGAGCCGTGAACTCTGCCGACATTGGCCTGTTACGAAGGTTCTATTGGATACTACGTTTTTATGTTGCAACGCTGAGATAAGCTAATGTGTTTGTTAAGATTAAATTATTATGATGTTCAAGAAACGTATTTTCAGATCCGGTTTGACATGTGTTACATCGTTGAACCATTACAATCCTATGTGTGATTAATATCCAGATTCTATTCCACTCTTGCGTAATGATCTGTCTCCAGTGACTGGGTTATCATAGTTCTCTGAAGGCAGAGCGCATATGCAGTTCCTCATTGCGGCAGTGATCACTACATTGAAAATAGTGAAGGACATGTCTAAAGATCTATATTAACCGATATGTGTATTAAATTTAAGATATTTATTTGTAATCATAAATTTGCAGTTTTTTTTTAAATATATGATAAGATAATAAGTTCCGTTGAAGTATTATTACAATGTGGAACATTAACTGCTATTAAGGCAATCCCAACATATTCGGTTATCAAGACATGTCCGGTTGTCAATCAAATTTAATGGTATAGTGATATTACTGTATAAAACAAGTTTTCTTAAATAAATATTTCCTTAAGGTTAATTGAAACTTTATTTCTTAAGCAAAACAAGTATTTATTACTAGAAGTCATTAATCCGGTAACAATTTCCGAAAGTAGATTAAGTTCGGTATGCGTGTGTGGGTTGTCGGAACATTCTCGAAGTCGCCAAACAATGTTGTATCAATAATAGGCGAGCTCTATTCAACTCAAATAAATTTGATCACCCGTACGTGACAAGGAGTTGGACGAGCGAGTTAATTACGGCATTGTGTCTTATTACTGCACGGGAACGACGGTCCCGATAGTCCAAGGTTAAGATAATTCACCAAGTCCTAAACCACAAAATGCTCTAACGCCAAGTTCAAACTAAGTAAACACGTGTGATTGAATTTCTGAATAATATCTAGATTAAGTTAATGTTGTTGAAAGGATGAATGAAGAGGGAATAACGAAATAAATGTACGTTGCAAAAGTGAGTGGCAGTGTTGGTAGGGAACAGCCTAGGAGAACTTATATCGATCAGATTAGTGGCTTACTAAAAAAGGGCGATATTATGAGCACCTATAATCGACGAGCATGTACGCCTACCCCTCTGGGTTACAGGCGTGAGCGCATATTTAAATGTATGGCACGTGTAGCTAGATATTTGAAAACTTTAAAGCCTTATAACAAAATGTTCCAAATAAGTAAAAATCCACATCTTGTCATATTCGTTACCATATTGTAAGAACGAGTCGCAGCTTGCACTGAGCTGCTACATTTTAATCGATCTGGCGCCGAATAAATTGTGAAACCTTGAACCGATTCCGCGTGTTCGTGTCCAAATATTGCACAATGTTCGCGCACGGAGCTTGTTCGCCCACCTTCTTTTCACTGGCAACGACGCGACTGCCGCAATGTATTTAGCACAGTACTCGTAAATATTTAACTATACCATCTTGTCAATTAGAAAATACTGCAGTTTAACTGTACCATACGTTATGAAAATTCTTAAAATTGGATAATATCGATTCTCATAGATTGTACCTTAGATTTTTGCCATAAGCTTTGCCTCGTTCGTATAAGTATGTAGATGTAATTTTTTGTAAAATTTGTGTCTGGTCTATGACACTAGACCATACCCTAACCGATTTCGCCTCTATTCACAAGCATATGTGGTTGTTTAGCGTAGTGCTTATCGAAAGTGTCGGAGCGGTCTCCTGCGGTCACGCGGCGTGTCGGTAGCGTTTGCTTTACTGATCAGTGGTTAACTTAGTACATGCGTCTCGGTTTTTATAGTTTTTGTGCTATTTTATTTTAATATTCTTCGTAAGAAACACTTTCCGGAATCTAATAATATGTTTTTTTTTTTTCAGGTAAATAATCCCAGTAATGTATCATCCAACAACCCGTTTAATCAACAAAAAGTTTAAATTGCCCGGTGCAGAAGAATTGTAAGTAGAAAATTTATCAAAACATTTCTCATGCTCCATTATTATGAAATGCATAGTCTTCTGCTCGTTTGAACAGATCATTGATCAAAACGATAAAGTAAACAATATGCATCAAACCTTGCCCACGATAGCTCCCTCATCAGCATGCGTCCGCGCGCCTCAAAGACATTTAACGAGTGAAGAACCCCCCTTGCCCGTAACCCCCACGTGATGTCACGACTTCATCGCTGCACGCCCGAACATTACCGTAATTCCCAAACACTTCCGTTAACGTAATCGTCTTCAATACATCTTAATGCAGCAGTTCAACATTTACTAGACAGTGGGCTTTGTTTCTGAAAGCAAGGTTTTGTTCGTAAAAAAAAGCTAATTAGTAGCAACTAACAAAGATTTAACATGAGGTCTCACATTCGACATTTTGCACTTTTAAATTATTCATGCGACAAAATTTGCATGCAATGTTTTCCCTCTCGAAAGCTTGACTGCTTCGAGTTACGTGGCTCATAGACACGACAGGTTGCAGTTAATGTTAATTTTGACACCGTCTACGACTGGGGCTGGATATTGACTCATGTGACCCTAAAGGTCGTACCCTGCTAGTGTAAACGTTCCTTATATACGAGTGTGCAGTTTCTCAGTGAATTTAGTACTGTGGCTATCTTTCACTTAATAAAAGACTTGCACATATGATGTCGTGTTATGTAAATGAAAAGGATATATTATCCTGTGCTACTTTATAATGATTCCAAATTATAAATCAACTTCAAACGCAAAATATTTCATATATTTACGAAAATATATAATTTTAGTGTTATGATGGTTACAGCTCGAAATTATATAATAGAGTTAGAAAATATCTTCTACGTAAATACTCGTTTTGAATGTATACAAGCGAATACAAAATCAGAAATGACTGAACTTAGAACATGACTGAATAACAAGAAGTGTATTCACTCAGTACAGATAAAAAAATTATATTTTTTGAATAACGTCATAAATAAAACGTCGGGAACATAATGAAGTCAACATCCATCATGCACCGGCGCATAGAATCGACGACGGCCGTCTGAATGGGCCGGGCGCGACGCACGCTCGGCGAGCAATCGGTCAAACCTCGACGGGACCATTTAGTTCATGCCATCTTTACGACAATCGCTCGCTATTGTGAACGAGTGCAGCTCTGCGTCGACCATACATGTTGCTGAACAATGGATTACGATTGAGCCTACAAACCGAGACCAAAGTTTTATTATTATTATATATACGTCGAGGTGCAACGTCGTCGTGCGGAATGCAATATTGTCTAGTTCGGTTAGAGCGCGTGCCCGCAGCCGATAGCATCGGCCGTTCGTACGCCGCACCGACGTGCCGCATTCGATCGGCCTCAACTTTACAATCGGTATGCGCCCCACAAAGCGTCCTCGAGCCACTATAGATTGACTTAGAAATAGTTCACGATCGAGATGGAGCATGGCTTACTCTGCCCCAGGCTTTGAACGTTTCTAAACCGGTGTTCATTACATTTTCCTTAAAGATATTCATATTTTAATATGGATTGCGGTAGTCTCGTAGCCGCCACGGGAGAGGCGCACCATTTCACCGTATTCGAATTACTTGCCGCGGTCGCCAGCTCCGGTGTCGGACTCCGGTAACTCGACACCTTTCGAACGACTCTCACCTTTTACCAGATGGAAATACAGAGCGGAACGCTTCCTCGTGTATGCAGCATCTAGACACCGTTAGTATTGTGTGCGGCGACGTGTGTGCGCGAGGCCGTGTCACAGTTCAGAGGGCAACCGCCGTCACGGCGCCTCGATCCCACAATGGAAGCGAGAGTTGCCACCGCCAGCCTGGTCTCAATAGATAACTATCACGCCTTCGGACCCCGAATACACTCGGGCGTCGACTTCTGAGATACGCGAACTCTTCAATGGCATTTTGTCTTATGACGAAACTGTTACAAACTTCCGATGCCTCGATAGATACATAAAAACGGTTCTTTTAACCTGTCGACTGATATCAGATGGACCGAATTGAAGACATAAGATAGAAACGTTTGCTTCCGGCGTTGCGTCGCCGTCGCCCCTCCGGAAATCGGGCGTCAGTTATTTCTGTAGACGGTTAAACCACAACACTCTAACCATAACCTTGCGTACAAAACTAAACCCCACGTTTTAAATGCTCCGTGACTAATTATTTATTGTCTCGGATATGATGCCCAATTATAGCTTTTTATCTTGTGATGTGGGTGTTGTGTTTTCGAGTAACCAAAATGTTTATGCTCCGAAAGTTCACCTTCGCCGTGTTTGGTGGCAGTGCACCTTTTAATAAGACATGTTTATCGTGTGGGCACACATCGCGTCTTACACTCAACTTTACAGAATCCCCTGCCGTCCTATCCCTAAAGGTTCGAAAGGGGATTTAGATCCAGTTAGTAGTGGTTGTCATCTATAACAAACACTATCCAATCACGCAACCTTCCCCAATTCTAATGAACATACTTTTGATTTGAATTTTTCAGACAATGTTTAACTAATCATAACAATCAACTATGTGTTCAGAATCCTACTAAATACAGAACACAAACGGTTCGAAATCCCTTAACTCAACTTTATCAATGTCAAGACAAACATTACATTCAGTACCATCAAAGACAAAGCTAAAGGATTTATCTAAAATAAGGAAGGTGATTGATTATATCGTCGATGCATTCCGATCCATATTTATGAAGAAGAATTTACAACCGGCGCTCTAGATACACATACATATATTAATCAGGTCTACGGCGAGATTCCGTGATATTTAAAGTCGGTAGCGGCTCGGACGCCCGCGGTGAATTCCAGCGACCACCCTGCCAGCGATGCGAATGCTCCCGTTCCTCTTAATGACTTAGCGGGTTATCTATACAGCCCTTTGTATTGTGTGTCGATTTTTTATCAATCATATTGGGTTAAGTTTAAGTTAATCAAAAGTAAACCTGAATACTATGGTAGTCAACTTACATACTTTGAATATTAACTAAGCATGTTTTCATACCGATGGTTGATGAACTTGATGATTGGCATACCACTATCGCGAGGTTTTCTCTGCCTCGTAAAACTGCCTTGTGAAATGATCTGTCGCCAACGATATTTCCAAACCAATAAGATTTAGGGTTAATGACTAAGCATCAAGAAAAGAGCGTACTCTTTCCTTAAAGGAACAGTTCTTCTGAAATTGTGGATGTTCATGTTCGGTGGTGATCACTTAACTTGAGGCGATCCGTCGCTACTATAAAAAACATGTAACACCCTTAATATCACTTTACTTTCCTAACTTCTTGATATTTGTATGTAATTGTAAGGCCCGGTGTAGGCGGGTACTACTAGATCATGGCTCGTTTCCATTGTTGGACATTTTCGTTGTTCATTTCTTACGTTACTAAATCTTTTCGCCGAACACAATGGGGCCGGCCAGCCGGTGATTATTTTCAAGTGTCGGATATTTGCATGAGCCTGTCCTCTCGCAACGACCCCCTATCCCCGACCATTGTTTTCCATTATTTCAATGGCTGATAATAACTGGGCCTGAAGGTTTTGTAAGTGGAACGGACTCACCGTGGTTCTGATTTTAACAAATGTCTGTTGTTTGCGGTCATTGGGCGTTTACAGCCATTTACTATGCTTTTTGGGTCAAACTTTCAACACTAGTGAGATTACGGCTTTACACTTTACAGATTTTACCTTCTACGATTTAATAGATTGGTGCTTGTTTTCAACTTATCTTGATTAATAGACTCTTCAACGGAAGCATCCGTGACCGAATACTTCCTTAAATTTAAATCGGCTTGATATAATGCCTAAGATAAGTAGGTTGGTTCAGCACCTATTAATATGATCGACACATCTGTCGTTGAATGAAAAAGTGTATTGTTAACTTTTTAATAACTTTAAACCATTAATAACAATTTAGATGTTTTCATTGATAAACATTGAAAGTTGAATGCTACTCGCCCTTTAGATTTCGGATTCAATCTGAAAATTATTGAAATATACGAGCGGCATGCAACAATAGGGCCGGCACTTAATGTATTAAGCTCTATGAAGCGGCACTTATTCCACCATGGGAGTGCACGCAGGGGGGAGGACTGTCAGTGACCCTGATTACTGCGGGCCGATGAACGTTGATCATTCTGCTGCTGTACATTACAGACTGTATCCAGTATATTACAGACTCCTACTATACTATTTATTATTGTTTACTAATGTGTATTATTGATATAATTTGTTACTTTTTAGTAACTAATTTCCGTAGTAATTAATATGAGACATGAAATCCGGGTTTGCCCATTTTATAAACGTTTTCGTGCATTGCTGAACTCGCACTAAATTAGTTTATTATTTGCATTTTAAATTATGAGAACTCATTACTATAGTTGCAAATTACTGCCGTAGAAAACCAACTTGCTGTGATTAACCAAGGAAACGCAAATCAATTAAACTTATTAGGTATTAAAAAAGTGGAATATATTCATCATGATGAGTTGCGATTTATCTAAACACCTAATGTCCTTATCGAGGGAACAGATATGAATAAAAGGTAGAAATTACTTCTTAAAATACAGTTAACTTTGTTTAAAAATAAAAACTTGCAGTTGCATTAAAATTGTAGGGCGTCACGTACACAGCCGCGGCACCATGACGTTGTTTTCGTGACGTGCAATTGTAAATTGGATAACGTTTGCTCAGTACGCGCCGAGCATTACATTACTATGCAGCGGCGACTGTTTCGTCTTTAACAACTCTTACATTGTGTGTGCTCGTGTGAACTACATTATACCGCTAACTGTTTAAAGAATTTAAACTAGTAAATTAAGTTCGTTCTTATGCCGCAGTACTTTTACGAAGACGAAATGTTTTATTTCCTTTGTACTATCAATTTCATTAGTTCGTTTGAAATTAAATCAGGTCTAAGCAAGCGGGTCACCTCACCATAGCTACCAATCGACATCTGCAACTGTGATGAGTTACTGACATGTTGCCAACCTTCTGGGTAGAAAGAAGGGGAGTCATTAAAGGAGGGTAAGGTCTGGTGACTATGCAAAATTACGAATGTAGTCAACTACCCAAATAACGACAGCAAAGTACTTATTGCACGACAAAGGTAATGATGAATATTTAACCTTTGCCGATAGTTTAGCAATTTGTCTAGTATACTTATGGCCGTGTTTCGAACAGGGCTTTTGACCTGTCGGGAAGGTTCCTCGCACCGAGCACTAAGGCGAAATGCCGGCGTCGTGACCGCGGCTTCGCGCGCTCGCCCTAATTCCTAAAGTGGTGGCGCGCGTCCTATCTCTGCTAATGTAATTTGGTTCCTGCTGATTGCGGGTTTCATTGTCCTCCTTTCAATATAACTCTTGTACACCGTTTAATGTTGATTAAATTACACAGTAATACAATTATAATTTAATTAATATTTAAAACTATGTATTTAATTATCTTTTTATCGTAAGCTATAAATAAATATTTCTCACTGATATAATTAAATTGTTGCTTTCCTAATTAGTTTCGAGTTAATTTGAAAAGACTTTTAACCAAAATACATTAATACGGCCACGGAGTCTTATGCTTTCTTGTTTATAGACACGTTACAAATTCATGCATTCGGAAACCTGTTAAAATATTTGTGTATTTTTAAAACATCCACCGAGACCGAATTTCCAAATCAATAAGTATCTAATTAAGTGAGCTGATACCGTTATGCCTCACATCGTCTGACACATTGCCGTCGGTACACTTTGCCGGCTAGTTGATTGTGTAGCGATGTTTAGATGGCGATACTCTAGATCTAGAATTTGTAACCAAATGACGCGCAGACGTACGTTTTCAATACATTTTTATACGTCTGTCCACAAGAAAATGCCGATTCATCGACTCCTTCCTATTTCTGTAAACACGTTTATACGTATATTTATACATTTTGTCCTAATTTATACGAAACAAGGTTATGAGTCAATGTTACTCTCTTAGAAATGTATGCGGTAAAATTTTAACTGTCATTTTAGTAGCGGTTGGTTAGACGGAGTGTAGAAAATTGCGGTCGACAAGTCCTGGAACACGCGGCCTGGCGGCGCAGTATACTGCGACCTGTACGTGGCCTACCTATAGGTAGGCCTCCGATGGACCGATGGTCTAGTGAAGGTTGCAGGAAAGTCCATTTTTGTTGCGATCTATGGAGTGGGGTCCGTTCAGTAGTGAATAACTGTTGGCTGAAGAGAGAGAAAATCACGATATGCGTCACGGATTCCCAAAGCTTTTTTTGACAATGCTTAATTAACGTCTTATGGCAAAAAACTGCTCCTTAAAATCTTATCAGCCCAGCGTAAAGTTTATTTCTGTATGCGATTGGAAAAATATGTAAACATATGGAAAAGTACAAATGTGTAGTTTATAATTTCCATTACTATAGATTATTAATGTAAACCGACCGAGTACAAATCTGATGACCCGGATTAAACGAATAAAAAAATAAATTTATCGGATTCGTACGTACCGATAACCAATAAAAAATCAGAGATTATGAAATTAAATTAATTTCGTAAAGCTTTTTTTTAAATTATTTCGTGAAAACATTTGTGGCATTCTACACTGGCAACACTAACGAATCCCGAATTCCCGTCCCATTCTCAGCGAGTCTCAATAATAATTCAGCGGGCTTTACTTTGCAGCTGCCGAATTGCTATTTGCTCTGTCTGTCCGAAACTTGTTAAACGGGAACTTCTGCCGTATTATTAATTGCTTCCTTGAACTTTTTCACTTTATTCTTGTTACGTTCATTAATTTTTTAGTAGTAGGTAGTAGATTATTTAATTGGTGGTACTTAAAACTTAGGTAGAACTTATGTACTTAAAAATTAAATAAGTTACGCCGATAGGTAACATATAAAATCGAAAAAAAAATCTTTAACGATTATTTATTTTTTTATCAAAATTTTGATAAAGTTAAATAAAAATGTTGCTCTACCGTTGTCATCTTTGCCTGCCTCGGTTAAGTAAATACGATTTACAGTAATGTCTTATAACACGATATAAATATTTTTATTAAATATCTGTAATAGTCGGTGTGTAAATAGATAAACTGAATTATCGGTGACATTAAAAACAGTGTTACTTATTATATCCTATATTTTTTTGTTAGATTTTTGGTGGCGTTGTTACCTTTCGCGGTTAGGTTAGTTTCAGGTGTATACATTTTAGCCTATGTTGTGTATATATTTTATACTATAGTAGACAACTCAGTCAAGCAACTTAGTCGCTTGCTTATTTCTCTGGCAAGTGTTCGAAATAAAAATGATGCAAATAATGAGTTGGGCTGTACATTATAAAATATCAATTTTGATTTAAAAGTGATATATAAATACCTCTATATAAATAAATTACTTGCCAATTATTTGTAGTTATAAACAGGTGGCAAGTACTTGTAAGTTGGAACACAACTGCGTACTGTATAAAAAGTATTGATTGCGATTATCAGATAAAATCGCTTGGTCGGCGTATAGTGATAAGGAGGCCTGGCGTCTGTGTGTCGCGATGTTGGTACTGTAAGTGCGTGGTTTTTGCTTGTAATTAGGTAAGCGAGGGCCGCGTCGCGTCGGCG
>JWHW01028800.1:239821-264304 GCA_000931545.1 Papilio glaucus | reverse complement strand
GTTACGTTCATTAATTTTTTAGTAGTAGGTAGTAGATTATTTAATTGGCTGTACTTAAAACTTATGTACTTAAAAATTAAATAAGTTACGCCGATAGGTAATATATAAAATCGAAAAAAAATCTTTAACGATTATTTATTTTTTATCAAAAATGTTGTTGATATTGTGAAATGAAATTGTTGCTCTACCGTTGTCATCTTTGCCTGCCTCGGTTAAGTAAATACGATTTACAGTAATGTCTCATAAAACGATATAAATATTTTTATTAAATATCTGTAGTCGGTGTGTAAATAGATAAACTGAATTATCGGTGAAATTAAAAACAGTGTTACTTATTATATCCTATATTTTTTTGTTAGATTTTTGGTGGCGTTGTTACCTTTCGCGGTTAGGTCACGGCTTTAGTTGTTACTGTATACATTTTAGCCTATGTTGTGTATATATTTTATAGTATAGTAGACAACTCTGTTGTTACCAACAGTAAATATTGTTGTACATACTGAAATAATTTAGCAACTTAGTCGCTTGCTTATTTCTCTGGCAAGTGTTCGAAATAAAAATGATGCAAAACATGAGTAGGGCATTATAACATATCAATTTTGATGTAAAAGGGATCTTTTGTATAAAAAATTACTTGCCAATTATTTGTTTTAGTTATAAACAGGTGACAAGTACTTGTAAGTTGAAACACAACTGCGTACTGTATAAAAAGAATTGATTGCGATTATCAGATAAAATCGCTTGGTCGGCGTATAGTGATAAGGAGGCCTGGCGTCTGTGTGTCGCGATGTTGGTATTGTGAGTGCGTGGTTTTTGCTTGTAATTAGGTAAGCGAGGGCCGCGTCGCGTCGGCGGGGAACGTGCGAACGCACAATCAATACAGCCACCAGATATCGATCGAATTAGATTGTCTCATCTACAGCTGCTCACTATTTATGGTCGATATGTAAGCCTATTTGCGACATGTTTTCTACGTGCCTTGTTTGTTGATTAATTTATCTTTTTACTAGCTGGCCCGGCAAACTTCGCTCCGCCCTATCATTAATAGATGGTTCACTATTTTGGTGATAATGGCTGAAATGTCTTATGTGTAATAAAAGATATATGCTGTCATGAACTGTTTTGTAGAACTATTTAAGGTTAACATTTCCATTATACATTATATACGTGTAACTCTAACGGTTTTTGCAGCGCACATCAGATTAGCTCGCATATAGCGGATTTTTTTCCTTGTTACTTGACACTTATTGTTATATTTTGGACAATTCACACAATATCTTTATAAATTGTAGCCCATATGTTATTCTGGTGATATGTATTGATAGCTATGATATTGTAAAGTTTCATTAAAGTACATTCAGTAGTTTTTGCGTGAACGAATAACAAATCTCCATTCTTTCAAACTTTTGTATTTATAATATTAGTAGGATATTTTTATGTACAAATAAAAATTTATTTAACTCATACTCATTCTTTGAGTTCGTTTTCGGTTTAGTTATAAAAAATTTGAACGCGACGTGTCTTTGGGTTTTTGTCGGAACCGATAGCCGATCGATGTGAATTCGGGACGTTCGGTCCGATGTTGGCATCCGTAGTGACGTGACCTGGAAGCTAATATGGCGGAGAATTAATATCGATATGGACGGCTCTTCGACGTGTATGGTGGTCAACACAGCTGACGGCTACGCGGAAACCGGACGGCTTGAAGGACCACCTACGACGACGAAGGGCTAAACTTCTTAGCTTTCTCTACCGTTACGCAGGACTCGATATCGTTTGAATGAACTTTCTAGGAGTTTTACTATCGACTTGTTACATTATTTAAATGCAATCAAATTTGTTTGTGTTAATATCACCCAAAAATGTTATTTTAAACTCTATCTGTACTTATTATATTGTAGGTTAGAATTAATCTTCTATAGCAGAGAAAAAACTAGGTGTAAAGTTAATAGCTTTATTAGTATTGATTAAGGAACATAGGCTTCGCAATGTTCGCCGCCAATAAATCTAATTTTATGTTGGTCGCGAGCACTGGGAGTATTCTAGGAGATGTTCCGCACTTGTACGCGCCTCGATAACATGTAACGTCGGCTTTTATGATGTAACAACTCCCCGGATGGACATAACTGTTGGAACAACTCTATTGCAACCCATGATAAGATCGGATACGATATTCATATAAAATGTCGATTTTATACTTCCTATAAAGTGCTATGGTTTGCCAAAAGACACTTACAATGCATTTATAGTTCAGAAGCTCCAGGAAATATTGTAATTAGCAAGTTGAAACGGTCACTGTGATGAGACGGATCAGTAACTTTTTATAGGTTTATAATATTTGTTACGCTATTTAACACAATATTAGGTTCAACGTTAACCTAAATAAATTGAAGGAAAAAATTAGAAAATTCTAGTTCAATGAAGTGACAATAAAAAAAATCGCATCTTTAAAAGTTTCGGTACAATTTACTTGAAAGTTCACTAAGAGAACCAATAAAGTTCTTAAATTAGTATGCATGTTCATGAACTAGAACGAGTCCAAATTTCCTTTAGCCTCACATCCGGTGGTAATAAATTAATAGAAACGAGTCGAAAGCATGCAGAATTCAAGTGCACCGGCAGTTTATATCTCCGCATTTAACGATACAACCTTCCTCTCCCGCCTCAAGGAAATGCTCTCGATATATTAATTAAGTTCTGAATTAACCTACATTAATTCTGCAATTTATTCTCGACGTATGACTTTCCGATTACTTTAGCGGTGTTTTCGAGAGCGAATCTTTTCCTCGTCGCGGGTCCGTTTACTGACCTCAGGATTACGACTACAATTCCGGATAATTTATTTCTCGACTCGATTTTCTAGCTTATGAAAAAAAGTACTGATTTGTTTTTGAGGACTTCTCCTAAAAAGTTCAGTGAAACAACCTCAATGACCTTTCTCCTTATTTCCATTTGAGTTATAGGAGGAGAGTGTGAAATGCAATTAGCATCATAAAATAAATAAGTTAAAAAATGACAGGAAACTTAATTAGTTTAGCGAAAGGTGTGGTCCAACGTTATTCTTTGTTTTCTCATCGTCTATTAGCTTTATTGCACAGGTGAACGATGTTTGTCTGCGCCTCGCCTTGTAAGTATTATAGTGGCAAAGAATGGCAGTCAATTTACCAGCTAACTCCAATTAGTCGTTACGCCGCGTGCGTCTGTTTGTCTGTTGTGTGGTCCTAAGTATGAATTTTCATTACATTCAACGGGTTTGGCGATTAGACTGTGTGAGTCACCGGGGTCGGTGGACACGGGCACCGAGCATGCGGCGCGCGTAGTGATGGGCGACGTGCGGCCCTCTACAAGTCTAGTCCAAGTTCATGATTATTTATGGACCTTGGTTAATTTTTTTTTGCGCTTGCTAGAGTTCGCTTTTCATTAATAGGCGTCACGTTATATGTTTTATATATTTAAGACATGATCACTTTTAAATAGTTACTTGGCAGTATAACTTAATTTCCACCTAACAAGCGAATCAAATGCCAGGCTTGAAATGCTGACGAAGGCTTAATTTCATATTATTTAAGTTAATAAGTGAATAAATCGTATGTAACATATATTATTTAATTTATTTTATATAGTTAATGTTATATTTTTTTTCTTCGTTGTATTTCTCTTTGGACATCACTAGTGGTAGTGACAGTCTCGACCGTTGTTTTGGCCGTCCACTCCCACACCGGTCGCGTGCAAAAAACATCGGCGCAATTACCGGCCCGAGTGGATTTTGACCGTAACATGTCTTGCCAGATTGTAAAATATACGAACTAAGTGATTTCATTTGGCATTTAATTGTTTTTTGTATGTAAAAAATCGTATAATGTGATGCAAATTGTTTTCAATCCATATACACTATTGTATTTAGAAATATTTTCGAGGAGAGCATGCTTACATCAATTTTAACTAATTATTTACCCGGTTTATTAACCACGATAAGCAATAAAAACCCGTTTATTTTGTAAGTAGACCGTTATCAAAAGCTCTCTTTTGATGTAACCGTTTTGGCACGCATCGGCTCCACTGGAAATATCCGTACATTAGGCGCGCCACACTGTCTGCCCCTGGGCCAGTGTTCATATAGCGGTACACCATCCGATACCATCCAAATATATTCTTGTACTGTCCAGACAACACGGCGACTGTCGCTCTGCTTGTAGCTCAATATTTTCACAGATCTGTGTTACTTTACAGATTCAATGTAGAACTTGATGTAGTACTTAATTAAGTAGGTCTTAACTTAAGTGTTGTTAAAAGTACGTAGTATGTAGAAAACAGTTTGTACATGTTTCACTACTTATTGGCGGTAGTTTTCTTTTGATTATCAGAAATTGGATAGACTGACATCGGACCAACAGCTTCACGGTAAAAGCAATAGTTTTAGATAATCACCCCAATCACACTTATTGTAATACATTTATATTACAAGTAATAAGATACTTGTAGAATATTGGTATAAATTTTCGGAGTATGTGATATCTGGTCTTATCAATCAAACCCTTCTATTTTTTTTCTGGTTATCGTTTAATAGCATTCATAAATGATATATATCGGTTCTTCCATTGAGAGGGATCTCATGTGACCTCGAAAGTCTTCTCTTTCTATGGCTACGTTGCGACCGCATTTAACACTTCAAAGGCGATAATTGCTTGCGAACCTCTCGACTGAGTCACGCGACGTCTGACTCCGTTTTCCAATTCATTTGCATGCCGTTTTCGTCTCTCTCGATTTTAACACTGTTTTCAACACTCTTACAGTTGTAGAAGCCGTATTGACCTCAATTGCCAATTGGTGTTCGACATGTAGCATATTTTTTTACAATTTTAATGGCGTCGTTTTCTGACTGTCTTTTTAAATTGGTTTTCGCAGACCATTTCTCGAAAATTGTTGCCAAATTAAAGCGTACAGAAATAAAGTTAACAAAGGGCCGGTTGATAAATTCGGGCGACCATCTTGTGTTTAACCAGGTAGAGTATATTTTCCTTTGGCAAGGACTAAAAGCTTCTTCGAAAGACACTCCAGACAGCAATAAAGCAGACGTAACGTTTCGATACCGAGAAGTGCGCATAAGTGAGGCCAACAAAGAGCATTGTCGCATATCGTCCCCTGCCAGTTCCCACGGCGATCGCGTTGCCATTCCATTGCGGAAGTCTTAAGATTAATTCTTCTTAGATGCACTACAATATTTATCGAGGAATTTGTTTTAGAATTTCAATTTTGTGTATTCGGTTCAATAAGTATAACTATAAACTTAATTTTGGCTTAGTTTTCATTAAATCACAAAGTTGGCCAAATCGATAAAAAAATATTTACATTTTAGGGACATCTGATACTTTCAATAGGTACTCAAAACTCTAGAAATTAAAATAATCCTACGCAAATCTAAATGTCTACGGCAGGTGCAAAGCCAGGCGACGCGAATATGCCGCGACCGTCGGTATTGCCAAGTTGTTGCAACTTCTCTCGCGCACAGCTCTCTGCTAATTTAGGTGTACGCCACTTAGCCACTACGCTCTTTCACAATAGTGCGTATTCACGCAGTTTTGTCGTGACTATCTTAATTTGTCTATTTACTTACGATTTCTTAACGTCTTAGATTCCTTGGCATGTTTTAGGTCCGAACACCTATTTTAAAATTTAGCTGGTCAATACTAACTTTCGTGTAAGGCGATGGAGAAGTTTTAAACCCATCTTGAAGAGAACTACCTAAATCTTCTATCGTATATACTTACATGTATTGCTTGTATATAAAACAATTCAATTAAAAGATTTCTATTATTTTTTTGTTGTGTATCGTTCACACCATTTATTGTACTATAACTCTAAAACCACTCTTTCTAAAATGACTTGGACACAAACGAATTCGTGCGTCGTGTAAACCTTAAAACGCAGTGTAACTCTCTAGGGGAGCATTGAGTTTTGCAAGTGCTCTCGCGCAAGTTATTGTCTCTCCGACTGCGACTCGACACCCACGAGCACTTGCGCAAACAAACGTACGCTATATAACGTTTTTTAAGGTTCACCTTTTATGTACTAATTTATTATTTGTGGCTGGTTATATTTGATATATTTATTTAACATGTTGCGTAAACAAAACCTATTAACTACTGTAGTTTAGGTTTAATTAAAGTTTGATTAAAAAGCGTTTATAAATCATGGAAATGTGGTGCTACCACTATTATAAAAAAAAACTTATAAAGCACATTTTATTTCCCCTCTTGTAGTTGCTTGCTTGTATCTTAAGACATGCAAGACTTTGACTTTAGACTTTTATGTCGTCTAAATTTTCGCGTTAACAGTCTGCGGACAAACAGTTTTATTGTCAAGTCGTGATTCTAATAGAGGACTATACCTCGACGTTTTTTTTTTGTCATTTGAATGCCATGTACATTTTTGTGACTCATTTGGGAATAAAATACGTGCTTCGACTTTTTGTTTGTGTATATTTTCAGTGTTTATTCGAAGCATGAACCAGTTCCGAACAAGCTCTCAGTCAGAAGCTGCAAACATTTTTAAACACACGAATATGTGACTGTTGTGTTGTAATGAAAACTCATGTTCTGCAAAGCAAAAAATCTAAAAAAAAACATATATACATTTTTTTACATTGTATGGTATAAATTTAGCGTCCAGAACTCTTCTGTCTGGGTTCGTTTGTAAGTCCAATGGGGTAATAGTTTATTTTCCTAATGTGTTGTTGATTAAACAATTCTAAATGATCTTTTCTTGCAACCGGATATTGCTAGTTGAAACCGGTTATTTCGATACCTATGGTAGGTTAAGGTGCGACGGTTACGTTTCGTCATAGATTTATGACGAAAGCTGTGACTATAAACGCCGGTGCACCTGTTAGAACGTGGCGTTGCGTTATTGTTTAACCGCAGATAAAGCCAGGCGGGCCGATACCTTCGGCCCAGTTTCGTAACAGCCCGCTCTCGTGAGAAGCGCCTTATCAGTCGTATCGCGATAGCGTCTTGTGCAAACCAGTGTGTTTCCATGCCTTGCATAATGTCGTACGTGAGCGATCTTCCTATTTGTAGAAGCAGTTCAAAATCTGCTCTAATTGTTGGTTAGTACGTGAGTAGGAGACATACTATACTGCACATGAAGTTGAGTAAAATAAAAATATTGTTTTTTTTTTTGAGTTGGTCTCTGCACTACCTTTAATCGAACGAAAGATTTCTTACGCAAAGAGCGAGAATAAAACCAAATTGGTCGCATTGATTTAATTCGTTGCTGGATTTCTTTTGATACCTGTCGGTTTTCACCTTGATGAACCTCGACCCTATTCCGTTATTGTACCGGTTGAAGACCGTCTCTGGCTGCGGACAAAACGGCTCTCCCGTTTATGTAGCCAGAGTTATGGTTATTACTTAGACATGTTAAATAACCTTTTCTTGCAAATCATTGATTAATTCATAGTTAAGAAGTTGATATTAGATTAAAGCTTCAATTCGTATTATTTTTTTTTGTACAATAGAAAATATCAAGAAATGATGATGGGTTTTTATGAGTTTGATGAAAAGCAATCAGGATGGATATCATGCGCTTAAAACTTTACAACTTCGCTCAAAGCATTGACACAAACATTATCTTGGACACTGTTATAAAACTTTCCTAGGACAAAATGCGTTGCTACGTGCCAAGTCGGAGCGTGGGCCGACCGTAGCCGCTGTGTTGGACTAATTGAAACGTCCAAGTTCGTAGTGGGCGTGCGGTGGACGGCTTAATTATGTGAGTGGGGACAGCCCCCGGTGCTGGTGCCGTGGTTGCGGGGCCCACGCCTCGAGGCACTGTTGACACGGGCCTTCACTACTCACGAACATGAACCAACTTTGTCTATTCCGTTCTAGGCAGGTTTAGAGTTTCGGGAAGTAATATTGGATCCTCCATGCTAACATCTCAGCAAATATGTATGTTATTTTATTTGATAATCGATTGAACCGGTATGTCTTTAAGTTTGTAATGAATTTAAATTCTTGTTATTACGGTTACATTTTACTTTTCGTACTCTTAGTTTACTTTTCGTCTACGTGGGTCGAAATGTTAAGGGCTATTTAGTCTCAATAAAGCGTCGAAGCGACGCAGAGATCGTTTGTTTAGTTTCGGGGAAGTGCAGTTCGTCGAAGCGGATGAGAAAGGGACTCGATTGATGCGTTCAGCCGTGTTTGTTTGCTCGGAACACGGCGGCCCCACGCTGCGGAATTTGCTTTGACAACAAGTGAGGAAAACTCACCCTTATGCACCTCTACACTAGCATATTCTACGTTTATTTTGTTTGGCAGTTAATGACCTTTCCATTTTGATTCCCGAGATGCATTGGCGGTGGTAGATCTTTGAACTAATTTAACACTTCCGAGACGTTAAACTTCATACAGTTTTAATACAGATGTAACTGTTTCAAGTTAAGGTCTGGGCTATTACTAGACGTGAGTCACTAACTTATTGCTTACTTTCTGTATATTAAATATTATTTAATATACAAAAAGTAAGCAATAAGTTATTGTAAAAACAACACAGTTGATAAGTTTGTACTTTTTTTGTTGATTGTTAATTACCTAGGTAAATTAAAACATTTTGATCTATTTTGTTATCGTACGCGGGCTTCTCGTGTAAAATTGGTCGCGTGTAACTTGACCCCGGCAATGACTCGTGTTTAGACCGCAATAAAATCGGAATGCGTACACAAATTGACGCTTTCAATAGCGAGACTTTGAAAACCAGTACCGCTGGTCATGCCGGCAGCGGACTGCCATTTCCGGGAAGTGGCACCTTCGTATTGAGCGTTCTATAACAAAATTTGACGCTTTCAGGTCTAATTTGAATAAGGCAAAGCGAAGATATTTGAAATTAGAAGATAAGAGTGAATAAACTAGTGCTTGACTATAATCCTACGTGATGACAAGTGACAATGTGGCCAAAAGATGGCGCGCCCTAGTTTGCATGAGCCTTTTCTTCTTCTTCAGTCTTCAAAGTACTAAACATTTATTTTTATCAATAAGCCATTCACTTAATCGGTTCAGCATTTACTGGTGATTGTTGTGAAGCGCATGCGCGTGCATTTTCCGATTCCGAATGAACTGAACATTTCGCCCAGCGCTCGCGACCTTACGTTCACCACGAACAACTAACAAACCTCGAAAATATAATGTCGTTTAGTTGTAGGTGCCGTTCAACTACAAACGAATGCCGGATAGATCTTTAATAGTTTATTACGTTCAATATTATTATTGTGTCTTAAGTGTGATTTGGTAATCAATCGTGTAGATTTTTATTTATTGAAGAAGGTGACAAACAAGCTGTTCATCCAGTATTATGTGACCGCTACCATAAACATGAGTAGCTGATTTAATAGACAGACGGAGGGTACTTCCTTTTCTATTCATCCCCTAACCCATCGAATCCTCTTATTATAAATAGAACCTTTCCTTATTAGAAATGGATGGGAAGGGGAGACGGACTATCTTAATTAAAGAACAACCTCGCAGCATTTTTTTGTTGTACTCTACATTCTTGTCCCGTATATACATATGTTAGTATACCCTTTGTGCACTGCCACATGAATGCCTTTGATTAATATAACACTGAAGCAAGCACACAAGCGTAAAAACTCCAAATACTTGTGTAACTATGTGCACATCGGACAAGACAATGGCGGCAGACGCTCGCTGCACGCACGGATCGCGGGTACGCCCAGGGTGTGCTCTTATCCTTCACGCGCTCGTTCTATCTAACAGTCGTCAGTTGATGGTAGGGTCGCTAAGGTTGTTTTGTACACATACACACCAGGTTGTAGATGTAGCATTGAGCTGGTTGACTCTATATGAAGCAACCTTTCTTGTGTTTTATTAATTTTGGACTGCAAGATAATTTACGACAGTTGAATGGTGGATTTGAACCGTTAACTCCCTTCTCACGAAATCATCCCCACATATCGCAGGAAATTGCAACGCACTTAGACGCATTTTATTATTATAACAGCGGAATATATTCGTAAGCAACGCACACCTGGAGACCACGCTCAAGCCAGTCTATTGTGCGCGGGCGACCTTCACGATCTGCGAGTAATTTCGTCAATGGTAACGCTTTAAGCTTCTGCCGCCATTGTACGCGCACAATAAGTTTTTTTTACTTATTCTTATATCTGTCAATGTCGCATACCATTGTTGTTCAGCGTCGCATGCATCATCTGCGTAACGTTATGGGACTTTTAGTATTTGGAACGTGAGAGTGCGCCATACCGACTTAATTACGAAGCTTGTTGTCATGGTTTTGTTTTATATCTCGTAAGACAAATATGCGTAAGATAGTAGATAGATTAGTGCAGTATATATAAGTGGGTTTCATATTTTTTATGGGCCATGGCTGCGGTGAGCCTGCTAACTTTGATAGTTTGAAAAGTGACTATGAATTGAATACGCTCAGTTTGAAATTAATAATGTAATTTAGCACTAAAGCGTCTAGCCCATTAGATTAAGTAGATTCCGAAGCGTTTCCATAACGAATTTCGATATCGATATCGCTTGTCAAAATGTGCTACAGAGGCATTTGTATGGATTGACGTTCGCTAAATTGTCTTTGGACTAGAGTAATATTTGCATTATCTAGCTTTTTTCGATTCGCTAATTATAGACCACGTGACATTTCGAAAGCTTACGTCAGTTTCATACATTTTTGACTTTTCTACTTGCGATATCGGTAATCGAATGTTACTTTGGCCTCTGAATCGAGAAGATTTTTGAAAAATAAAAGAAGTTCTTAGAGACTCTAATCACCGATCTGTCAGTAGTTTTAAACGTCCTTTGTCTTTTTGAGCGTTTTTTTATTTTTAAGAAAGATAGTTTCATACTACGTACATAGTTGCAACCGATATTAAGAAAAAAATTGTAGTATTTCTGATATAGTAGATCTAGTGGGAACATTGTAGTTAAATCTTCATTGAAGGTGATTTAATTTTACATCATAATTTAAAGGACTTTAAGAGGCTTGCTTACCTTGTCAATGTTGTTTGCCCTTTGATAAACGTTTTTGTAACGAGATAAGTGCAGAGATAGGCCGCGGGCGCTGCGTCTGCGCATTGTTTGCTGTGTCGCTACTGCGCGGGATAACACTGATATTATCTATTTATCTAGATTGATGGAGCGCGCCGCGGCTTTTGTTTCATCTCCGAGTCAATGCTCTCCAGCCTGCACGGGGGGGAGATAAGTATAATTGGGGTATCATTGATATGTGGGGACCTGTATTGTACACACCCAACATGTTTAGATAGAGTAGGTAGGTACTAATTACATTAATAACGGCAGTGTATAAAAAAAATCTTAAAATATTTCAGTTTTATGGTTCGAATACAACGCGATTCGAATGGTCTCGCGTGAGTTACCTTCTTTATTATTTATCGTCTGTCTGACAAACAAACAAATAAACAAAAAACGATCCAAGTTTTTGTATATTTTTAGCCTTCGGTAACCCGATGCGCAAAGCAACATGTTAACATTTTTCTGAACGATCTTTCTCAATGAATGTCGTACATATAAAGTAATAGACGAGTTTGTTTTTCCTATGTGTATATTATTGCGTATTGTCGCGGGCAAGATGTTTATATTTGAGATTCTAGGCTGCTGTAACAGCTTAGAATGTTGAATTGTCTTTGTAACTGTACACTATACTGTTCTATGTTTTTACAGCGTATTGTTTGTAAATAATTACATACGTCTGTTTAGTTTATAGGCGTTAGGATATCTATTGAAAATGGTTTGTAACGGAACGTAGATAAATGTTATTTATGGATTGTTTCTTAACACAAAGTTGGCTTCGAGTTAAACATATAAGTAATCTTTGAGGTACAAAAACAATTTAAACTGTAATTCGAAAAATGTCCATTTTCATTGATTAATCATTGCACTACAATACAGCTGAGGCTATTGTTGAATACCTAAATAATAAAGAATGCATTATTCACTTACAGTTTATATTTCATAGAAATACTTCTAGTGTCGTACTAGAGTCGCTTAGTGTATCACTGTGTCGCGTCGGTTCCGTGTCGTAACCGGGTCACGTGTCGTCCCCGTCTCCTGCAACAAGGGAGGGGCTTGTCTCGGAACTCGCGCCGCTAATTGATCGTACTCGCGGCGTTTTTGATCCCAGTACGTTTCCCCCCGCGTGCTTTCCACTTACACGGCTCCTCGGCGCCGTTTAAAATTCCATTATAGGGTTGAATTATCGTTTAATTAAGTCGCCTGTCGGCGAGGTAACGCGTAGTGCGAGTTCCGCTTACGGTACCCCGTGTTCTGCTGCTTTTGGCCTACAATGCGTACAACGTTCACCATTCGTTAATTGTATTGACTAAGAAAGCGTTTATAAAAAGAGTTAATGAGACTAACTTCATTTCTTTGAACTTTTAAACGGTGAAGACGTGGTCGATGATAAGCAAATAGCGATCAAATGCATACACGACCAAGACTTTGTGATTTTTGTGTTACAAAAAAAGCAATTTTCGTAATACAAGGCAAAGCTTCAACTGCCATTTATATTGAGTATATCTTGGCAGACTGGATAAAAGTTTAGTTTTCAACTGGATTCGGTCCCTTTCACTTTAGAATGATTCCTTTTAAAGTCGTGACAGTGATGTTCCCATACGCATCACGTTACGGGCATCCATAGAGGGCATTATCAGATTCGATCTACGCAGACGATACTTATCGAACGCTCATCTGCGACAGTGCTATAAACATGTTTAGAAATCACTTTTAAATGTATTGTGACCATAGAAATGCTTTGTAATCGTTGTGAGAAATAAGTTTTGTTTTGCACGTTTTCTTTATTTTCTATCGAGCTTCAATGATAGCTCCCTTTTAAAAATTATGTCAAACTTAAGAGGCGATTAGGAACTGACTTTCTTGTAATAGTTCTGACTTGTAAAGGTTTGCTTACTAAAAAAGGTTGATATAAGGAGGGAGCACCCATATTCGACGAGCATGTAAGCGTAGATATAGAAGAAGCGAGAGAGGTGTGCCAGGATCGCGCCAAATGGAAATTCATGATCTCTGCCTACTCCTCTGGGTTACTGGCGAGCGCATATTTAAGTCTCCGGCTCATATCCATGTTACTCGTTATAGAAACTATTGCTATTTCAAATGAATGGATTATATTTGTGAAGTAGCATAGTATAATATCCAAACAAGATCATTTAATATGTTATATGAAGGTGCGGTGTTCTTTGTCCTTTTCTATTTTAGGAAAAAAAGTCCATTACTCTTGTGATACTCATTGTGATTATCTCATGTCGATGACCTCGAATATAAATTATAAGTAGTCTTTTAACAAAATAACAATCACAAAACAATTAGTCAACAAACCCAGCATACCAAAAATAAGATGATATAAGTTTAAAAGAATTTCTGGTTGTACTCATGAAAAGTATTGGGTCAAGAGTGGATTAAATTGCTTTTAACACGTATCCTCTTGTTGTTCTTGTGATAAAGCGTGCCTTGTTACTAGTTTCCGAACGCGGCAAGATTATCTCCGCGGCTAGAGGCCGTCTAACGACGTTTGATGGGTGATTTAGATAGTTGGGGTCCGGCAATTGCTGACAGCGAACAAAAAATCATCTCAACTGAAATGTTTTAATCATTCGTATGAAGTTTTACCTAAACAATTATAATAGACAATTGTTTTATTAAATTTATTGTACGATTGAAGTTTTCTTTCTTATCGTGTTGCCAAACATGTATGCCATTGACTGACAATATAGTATGTTATTAATCTGAAAGATATGTATTAACAAGTTGTGTAAAAATGTATCACTAGTTTAACTTAATCAGTAAGAGATGCGTGTAGAGGGAGTGAGTTGTTTCGCCTCTTCAAATAGTGTGTATTTGTAAATCACTTCTTTGTTCTACAATGTCACCTTTTTGTATATTATGTAGTATTATATGCAGACTTGTTATTTAAGTAATGTGCAATATTTTAAGTAAATTGTTGTATTTTGACCTTAGAATATGCAAATACTCCAAAGTTTCTAACATGTCAGTCGTTTCATTGCCATACACAGATTTCTTAACGTGTGGCAATTGTGTACATTTTACGATTGAAGATTCTGATTCTGTGCACTTTTGTGCGAGGAGTATTCAAATCGCATCTTCAGCGGAGACGTGAGTGAGGAACGCACGCTCCTCACGCAGGCGCTGCCTGACGAGGCGACTGAATTGCGCGCTTCCAAGAACGCACTGTCGAAATTTGTTTAATTAGAACCGGTTCGAGTGAATAAAAACTTCTTTCTCGGACATGAGGTTACTAAGAACCGTCTACGCTATCTGATCTTCGCCGTTATAGCTGGATCGCTCGCCCATTAATGAGCCGCTTCTGTGATCGTCCTTGCTGCCACCCCCGCTTTTGCAACATGCTCACCGGATCACGTAACGAAATATACTGTTATGTCCAAAACAACCGTTTGCCTAATCATAATAGGCGAATCTCTTGTGACTAGTTTACGTAACGCTGTGGTAATGTGACCTGAATGAGTTAGGTCAGCAGATTGGAGACAAGATATGTAAATAATCTTTTATTCTAAGGTTCGCTGGCAAATCGTAATACCTCAGTTAGATGTGTAATAGTGTGTGCTAATCACCGTTTTCAATGGTCCCATATAAACCCAGATCGGCTTATCAAAATACAAAACCGTAGCCTCTCTCACAGCGTGCTAAAGCGACTCACAATAGCCTACTGCACTGCAGGTAAAACATTTATGGAACCTTATTTTGAATTAGACCTACTACTGGTACTTAAATGCCTTCTACATATGATTGCTTAACCCACATTCGAGCCTCTCTCGCTTCCGCAATAAGCAAATCGAATCAAGTCAATTCGATTTGCACGCCCTGCCCTCCGCCTCAACTTCACTCATAAAACCGATCGCACACGGTGCCCATTGTTTTCCAAACGAGAGTAATTCTTATTCCCTTACCTGGCGCACGAAACCTTTGGATTGCGGTTCCGGCACTTTACACTACGCTATTACACTCTGCAGGAGAATGATCTTTAGCCCTATACAAAGAAAGCGGAGTCTGCCGTGAGCCTAGTCGGAGCTATCACGCCCTAATCGTCTAGGGCACAGGGTAGCCCTTTGAACTGGCCGCGGGCGTTGGGGCGGCCGCCGTGGCCCATAAAGTTTGCAATTTAACCGTGCCATAGTGCACGTTTTGCTTTCGAATCCCCGCCGAGAACGTACCTTGTTACACTTTATTGTGTGCGGAAATCGAAACGGCTTTTGTTTGCGAAACTTATGTTGCAATATCAAAGTATACACTGAGAATGTGTAGGGAACCTAGTTGAACTCTGACTCTACCTATACTCTATCACCATAATGCATGCTTAGTATGTGGCACGAGTATGGTCGTTCAAGTGTTGTATGGAACACTGGATTTGAATGTATCAAAGATTGTATGCTTGTCACGGATCCTGAATATGAAGTTTACGTGAGATTAGTTTAAAATTTTCGTGATAGGAGCGTGGTGCGGGAATCGCGGCAATTTTCAAACACGCTCATTTGTAAAGAAAGTGTATGCGGATGTTGAATATTAAAAGCAAGAGCGCTCTTGCTCTCGGACGCACAAATCTTGACTCTTCCAGACCTGGTGCTCGCGTAATATAATCAAGCCTAGTGTGTAAAATCCCTTTTACCTATAAGTATAATTGGTGACAGGCGAGGTGAGATTTCTTCTGAAAGCTAATATCAAAGTTCATAACGAAAGGATAATGATCAAACTTATTGATTTTGTAATAATATTACTTGTATGAAACGCGTCAAAGCAGATAGCCAGAGTATATACAAGTATATAAGGATATTGGGTGCACTGTACGGGTTGGCGCTTGTATAAGCAGAGTTTAAGAGAGTACTCGGCTTAGCTACGTCGCGTCTTTTGGTCACCGCGCACGTCAGCGGCGGCGCCCGTGCGTCGCGACGTCGGCCGCCATTCGGCCGCCGCACAAGTACTAATAAAGCTTACCAGATGCGCATGCTACAACATTACATAATCAATATACATTTAGGTGATTAAATTATTTCATAGTAATGTATAAACATGTTTGATAATCGAAAATCTATAATATAATGTAAATATCCATGGCTTAGGGATGATGAATGTAGAAGAAGCGAGAGAGGTGTGCCGGGATCGCGCCTAATATTCGTACAATCATCCTATATTTATGCAATCATAGTATTTAGCTCTTAAATCTTATTTGTCATTACTCTGCAAAAGCATTTGCTTTTATATCATATACGTGATTTCAAAGTTAATATGAAAGGTTCGCAAATGAACCACTTGTTTATTTATTCGTTCGTACGTACCAATTAAGCAACGTGCTCGTGAAAACATGTAGAGTATGTGGTCGTCCAAGTGTTCACTTAACGGTGTACAGTTCGTGAGGGGTACACGTGGAATGGGCAGTAAGTACCCTAGATTTAGGCTTGCCATATTTCTAGCTATAACCACGAAGCGAGCTATTGGTTATGGTCTTAGGTCTCCCATCTCATTTAATTTCATGATATATAAAATTAATTTATGCCGCTGCTAGATAAAAAATGGTTAGGGTCTCTGAGTATTTTATGTTGCTTTCGTTTGACAAATATATTTAATTCTTCAAAACTTCTCTGCATTTCGGTTTATTTTTCATAAGTGCTATAGCAAAATATAAACTTTTTTATTTTCACTCAAAAACTTTATAATTTTTGGATAATGTTACAGTATTTTTGGATAATGTTACAGTCCGTACCATATCGCTTGGCAACTCTATCTAAGGTGCGATAATCGGCAACGCCTTCGTAACCTGTATCGCCTGTGGATGTTAATTGGGTTCTTTTTGTCTATCGATGCTCTTTGGTGATATTGGCACGTAAATTTTTGAGTTCTCTATGCCCGTGGGTTTGCACTGCCAAAACATTGACACAAAACATAACTGTCATCTCAGTTTTTTTCAGAAAGAAAGAAAACTAAAGCGACCAGTTTATACGCCTGTGTAAACCCACCGTTCACATATCAAAAGGTTATATTTAAGAAAGGGAAGTTTTTTAAATATCTAATTTAGATTATTATACCTTATACCTTTTACTTTTTTTTAATCTGAGGAAATTCGTAGTCATATTCGCCCTTGCTCCTTTTTTCTTGTTCTTCAAACAGGTCCTTATTTTTCCATCTAAAATTAAAGTGAGTTGTAATAACATTTATGTTTGGTATTTAATGCCATTAATCTCGGCCTGTACACAAACAACGATCTCATTGAGTCTTAAACAATAAAGTTTTGTGGCTGAAAATCCTTGAAGAGACATCTAAAGTATACTAGTTTTCATAAATGCACAATCATTATATCATCCAGTAGTTATAATTCATTAAAAGTGAGTTATTTTTAATAGATCAGCTTTTCAACTCGTTAGGCACAACAGGCTCGTAGTTCACGTAATGACCGTATCACTGAGCGGTTATTCAAACTGCATAGCACGAAAGTAGCCCACCGACAAATGCTAATGAGCCCCAACTACCGCATTTTTGTGTCCAGCCCATAACTAATAACTTAGCTTAATACCCGCGACTAGCGAGTCCACGTCAGTGATGTAACGTGACAGTTTCACAGAGTTGAGTTGTTGTGGAACACGTTAATTATATGATAAATCAATTATAAATAATAAGTGAGTTGTTTAGTTACTCTGACAGACAAAAAAAATTAACGTAGCTTAATTGGATACACAATGATGTAGCGTGATGTGCTCCGATTGTTACTCAATTAAGCTTAGCTAATAGCTTCTATGTTACGTAATATAGTAATTGTCAATAAGTGATTTTAATTAATTTAGCCGCAGGACAGGGAATTGGCTTGAAAATTTCCGTCGCGGTTCAAAAATGTAGAACGTCACTTACGACTTATTGTATCTCATACGCAGCCTTTTTCAGGTCACCCATTTCTCTTTTCTCCCAGTTTTTAATATTATTTGCTGAATATAAAAGTTATAAAGGATTTTAGTGGTATATTGTCATCTGCGGCACGTTATGCCACAGTACTCGAGTCTTGATTACAAATAATAGTGTGTAATTTGCACTTTAGTTTAATTAAAGGAAGTATCGTATACAGACATTAGTATTGAGAGCGCGTACAATGCAGAAGATAGCCGGATTGTGCGCTATTGTGTTGCCCTGATAAAGATTGAATAGGAGCGGGCTGCGCGCGCGCACGCGCCCCGCGCAGCTTCCGGTATACTTGACCCGGTTCGCGCCCGCTATAACCGCCTAGCTATATGTTCGCTTGCTTATAACTCCATATATCGCAGTTGAATACTTATCAATGTATGCCATTTTTATTTTTTTTTCTCCAAGACTTACTTATAACTAAAATATGGATCAAGTGAAACATTAATTAGAACAATGTTTGTTTTTGCTAGCGCCTTAACACTGTCTATATGTATTGTATATTTGTGAGATATCTTCTAAATCACGAAGACCGTTTGCAACCGTTGCGCAACGCTAAACAATGGCGATGTTCTCGCGCGCTTTTGGAATTCGCAATGGCGGAATTCAATCACGCGCCCGCCTAAATTCACGCGCGAAGTCTCACGTTCTATTTGGTAGGTTCTCGGATCGAACGTCCGATGACTCAACTTGTTGCTTGGCTGCCTAATATAAGCTGCATTTGTTTATGGTTTACATTTTCATTATTTATTATTTTTGGTCGAATGATAGGTCGGTAATTTTTTCGCGCGGGGTGGTTGATGTATATATCTTAATGTATATAATCGTTATGTACATGGGTCTTATGTACCCTTATAGTGGAAGTAAAGCATTACGATTGCAATCATCATACAATCAGTCGAGTATTTTGGTTTTTTAAACTTACTATTACTTGTTCACTTTACAAGTTGGTCGCCTTTTTAAATTGATGATAATTTTGGTATTGAAACAATATTACTTTCATATAGATTTCGTATAATTTATAAAACTATGTATGTTGTAAATGTTTCGATAAGTATAATAGCAAATATTAATGATATTCTTTACACGGAAATTTTAACATAAACGAATTAAATGGTAAACAAAACAAACTTACGAGGTTGCGTCTCGTCGTCTGCGACTCGGTGGTTAGGACACATTTATCGAAGAATAATTTATTCAAAATATATTATTTCCTGTCTCCTGTAAAATCTATTTGCTACTCTGTAAACTCTTTACAACAAAACAATGTTTTATTGTAAACTCATAACTGAGCCTTAGAACTTAAGGTTTATTTTGCATTCAGACAGCGACGACTGCGTAACGGTTACCGCGACCCCCGAGTCCCTGCGAAAGATTTATCGCTACGTGAGGAATACAACAATGTTACATTACTGGCGCAAAGTATGAAAGGAGTCGTTCGTCTGTCCGTCACGCGGCGATCGGGATATTTCCATACAAACTGCCCTTGAGCGACGGACACGGAGTCGATGCGGCGACGCATGGCCGGCCGCATCGACTATTGTAAGGCATTTATCAATCATCTTTGTGTAACAGTCTAATGCTGCTATTTAACAAGCCACAGTAACAATATTACTACTACTCGTTGTCCATTATTATGTAAAAAAAAGTTTTTTTTTATGTTTGAGTATCAGTAATAGTTAATAATTTTATTTTTCAAAAACCCGAAATTAACATACAAATATATATTTTACTTTTATAGAAGAAAATGGGAAACGAGGCATCCGCAACAAGCAAATGAGCAAACGTGTTGCTTACCTTTTGATGATAGATTTTAGGGATAGACAGCAAAAAGGATATTATCTTTTGCCCATTCATCCCCTCCAATCCTGTTCCCGTCCTGATTAGGACAGGATGTGACAGAGAACAGAACTGAAACTGAGAACCGGACACTTCACTCATCAGACGAAATAGAAGCATACTTCTTCTTCACGCCTGTCTTCTGTGACGATCTTTACTGTCGGACATACATACATATTTATATACATGCGGCCGAACCTCCTTCTGGGTCAGGCGGATTATAAGAATATAGGACAAAATTTGCTTCATAAAGTTATTATTAAAATATTTTATATTTTAAATTAGTTATGGATAACTAATACTGTGTCGGTACTGGCTATGTAAGATCTTGAAATCTTTTTAAATGCCTTACATTTTAAACTCTTCGTTGTGATAACGCGTCGTGGAATTGAATAAGAACGCCTACACGAAAGTATAGTGACTTTTTATTCAATTAAACTAGTTAGTCTAGTTTTACTGTAAAAATGTTGACGACGTCGACTTGCTTTACTCGACAGCTTCTTCTAGAGCCGATAAAACAGTTGCCGGACGCACGTTATCTTTCTCTTGCATTTGATATCATTTGCAAATACGTTATTGCAATAAATATGATAACGAGGTAGTACTTTCCACTTGTTATCGTCTGAGCAGTAGGGATTTCCCACTATGAAAGAAAAATCTAAAAATTTTTGAAGAAGAAGGTGACCCACGTGCGAGCGGTTCACCCGATATGAAGTGACCGCTACCCATAGATACCCGCAACACCTGCTGCTGCATTACAGATGCGTTGCCTAACTTTAATCGGATATCGAACAGAAAAAAAGATATTTCCTTTTCCTATTTATCCCCTCTCCCGGTCAACTTCTCCTCGTTGAGACCTCTACCACTGTTAAATATTGTGTTAGGATCGATAAACGACAGTGAAGAAATGTGTGTGTGTGTAAAATATTGTAACTTCTTAAATCAAATAAAATTGTATATTGACACAAGATATATTTTTTTCTGCCAAACTAACTTGCCAAAGTTACATTATTATTTTAGCTATAAACTACACTCGATATCTTTATACGTATTGTCTTAATTATACTATGGAACTAAACCTATTTTGCAATCGTCAGTGGTGCAAAGTTTGTGTTCGTGATGATTCTTAAGGGTCACATGAAGCGTATTCGCTTGTTCTGTTGACTGTTGGAGCTATATTATATATACATATGTACATATCATGTTCCAGCTAGACTCTATAACAATGTACGCTGCGATACATAACATAGAAGACTACAACGATTATGTAATTTCAATCAAAATTGATTTCTATTTCATTCGGGTTTCGGTTCACAATGACACTAACGTACTTCTCATTTGATACGTCTGTACATATGATGGAGCTAGTCGTAGTCGAATCTACAAGTTGTGCGGTGCGCCTTGTACCGCGTACTATGAATGCAGCATTTGACCATAAACAAAATAAATCCGCTTGTGCGGCGTGTGTGAACTGCGCTTACACGACGCTTTGCTCACCGATAAATCTAGCATGTGGCTATCCGGCTACAATGCATCATTGACGCCGCTGTGTGGTCGCGTCTCTATATGGAGTTGTGATTGAAAAAAGTGAACTCGTTGCAGCCTTTCGGAGCGCCTTATACGTAATTTTTATAGGTTTATTGATTGGTGATAACAACCGTTAATAATGTCGAACGTTAGTCGACAAGTGTTGCTAAAAGCGCTTGCATTTTACAATTAATTACTTCAAATAAGGTTAGATGGAAAAGGTCCTTTTAATCTTAGTAGTGCACTAATATGTATGTGATTTATTTTCTATACTGAAACAATATTTAAACTGCTTAGTATCTTCTTTTTCTCTATTTATCCTAGATTTAATTTTTGCTGTTTTAGGCTATCACTCTGTGATCCCAAATTTTCAAGAGTACATTGAAAGCCAAGTTAAATGAGACTATTCAATTTGATAATTATTTTCACTTGGTACAGCAATGTATTTAAATGTTTAGAATGCTAGAGGTTTGTATGGTGGTCTGACATTTACAAGCGCACAGAGCTGTCGAACGGCAAGGCTGGCGGCCTGGCATTGTGCAGTCCCACCGCACGGACCCAGCAAATGTTACCGTTTGCGAAATAAACGACTCTGATATTTAGAACATTATTCTTAGCTAACTCTCAACTATTCAGAGATATAACGATATGTATTAGTGCAGTTTATAGTCACGTTCAACATTTAATTCCCGGTTAGATAGAAGTATACGTGTTTTAGAAAAATTTGTTCGACAAATAACTTTGTATATTTTGTAGAGCAATAGGCATACCTCCTGTATCTATTGAAATGTGATCTCTTAAATCTCGAATAAAAAAACATTATTTTAACCTTATGATTGATCTTTCCAAATGAACGTATAGGCGTTTAATAACTTTTTTTACGTTTACGTTGAAACTTTATACTGTCCAAGTTGACATAATTGTGCGGTTTTTACTTAACTTATTGGTACTTGCTGAATCAGATTAACTTTAGAATCCTGTATCTATTCTACTTATGCTAACGCTATCGTTTATTTCCAGGTAAGAACGTGAGACTCGATTTCTACGAAGCTACCGCCGAACTATTACATTATCTTGCATCATGGAGGCACATGTGAGTTGTACATATATTTAGCACAGAAGACACATAGCACAGTTAACTGTTCTCGTCGCACAAATGATTTCTACTGAACGTATCTCACCCCTAACTCTGACTTCAAGACCTGTGGTCATTGTTATAGCTGAAGGATGTGTCTAGACTTAATAAAATTATAATAAGCTCTCACAACTTTACTTTTATAATGAGATGGTGGCATTCATTGGTTTTTATACGTATTAAAGTAAGTTAAATTTGTGGATAAAAGGGAATTGTCTTCTCCGATTCAGAGTAAGGTCTGGAAATGTTAATAAAGATGACATAAGATCGCACAGGACGAGCAATGAATGCGTCGATCCGCGGTCCGCGACCGCTCGACCGCAAATGTCAGGCGAAACCGCACCACCCTCCGCAGATACATTAATCGACTTTGACATTTATCGCGTCCACCACACAGGCGCACTATTAGCACGCACCGAGGCATCGCATTATACAGTATTCGCCCCCGGCGCCGCTTACCGCCAGTTCCTACAATTATGTATAGGGCGATGGATCGGCCGGTCTTCGCTATTACACCGTATAAGCTAAGACATGCAAATGTCCGCCGCATCTTAATAAGGTCCCTAGAAATAACGTCACGAGAGCTGATTAAATTTACATTTGTATAAAATTCCATTGCGTCACTAATTTCGTAGACGATATTAATATTTTTTTTCGATTCTCCTAGCGATTTAACATCTCGACGGTCCCTACGTACACTATCGAAACTGAAAACGGCTACTTTATATTTTATATTATACATAATGTGGACAAAATAATATAGCCGTTTTCAGTTTCGATAGTGTACCGACGGTCCCTAAGTACACTATCGAAACTGAAAACGGCTACTTTATATTGTCCACATTATATATAATGTGGACAAAATAAAGTAGCCGTTTTCAGTTTCGATAGTGTACGTAGGGACCGTCGATCTGTCGGTAAGAGATATTTTTAGCCACTTTTTAATCCTTATTAGTTTTATTTTACGATCACTGCATTAAAATTCATCGAGATAAAAACGACCGCGATAAAACTGTCGGTCGATAAGCTTTCTGCAGTCGTCGATGGAATCCAAAAAACTACGTATCGCTTACAATAATGCGTATTATTCAGTTAATGCCGAAAAAAAGAACAAAAGTAGTCGGCTTGCAAAGAACCCGCTTTGAGAGAATCGGCCCGGCCAATTATGGTGGACGAGTAATGTAACTGATTAAATCATAGCCCGGGGTTTTTATGAATGCGCACGCGCCCATATAGCGCCACGGTATCGACGCCATCACAGGACTTTATGGTGCTGATAAACAACGCACCGAGACCCTCGGCCAGCGCCCTCTGCCTCGCAACAAATATTAATAATCTAGGTGGGGCTTACGAGGGTCGCTGAAAACTTTCATCCAATTGTCTTTCATGGCTAAGATATAATAAAAAAACCTTAAGTCTTACATCATGATTGGACCATGTAATAAGGGCTAAAGGTCATAGACGTAGATGGATATAGACCAAGCCAATAAAAGCGTGTTAATACAGTGAGATTGCTGTCGTATATACATATTTTATATATAAAGTATGTGTTATATAAGAGCAATACTCGTGGGTTAAATCCCATGCGAGCCGAGATAAGAAATTAAATACACTTAGCACAATGCGAAGCGTGCGTGTGGTTCATTCATACGCTTTTAAAGGTTGGCATTACAAAAAGTGCACTCGACGGCGAATAAAATACGAGCCCGTCGAATAAAAATGCATGTTTCATTGCACCGCGCCGCGGCCGATCGACGACACTATAATTGGCAACAACAAAGCCAGCGCGGGGAAGTGAGGCCGCGGCAACACCGGCGTGGCACGCGTCACGACCGACGCTCTTGGCCACAGACTACTTCATTTATTATATCTTATTAACTGTGAATTGTTACTGATAAAGCTCAAGACGTTTGTTGTAAGTAAAGATGTTTGACTGCCGATGCTGTGTTTAATAACATCTCATACTTTAACACTATGTTATGGATGATGAAT
>JWHW01028800.1:198994-239476 GCA_000931545.1 Papilio glaucus | reverse complement strand
TTAGATTAGATTAAGTTATAATCTATAGTTTGTATATACTCTTATGTAGTTGTTACTTGTTAAACAGAAGTTACAGATGCACTTACCTTAAAGGCCTGCAACGCCTTTCCAGTTCCCCTGGTGTTGCTGATATGCATGGGAGTCTGTGATCACTTAGGCGACCCGCTGCTCGTTTGCCCCCTTACTTACACTAATATTATAAATAGGGAAGATTTGTATTTTTGTACGTTTGTAACGAATAAACAAAATCGTTCCAATTGCAATAATTATTTCTAATAGAAAGCCTCTATCAGCGAGTAACATAGAATATATTTTATTTGTCTACTATAATAATAATAAAGTACCCATATAATACAGTCCAAACAAAACTTCCACCTCTCCCGGCGTATCCCGAGAGTACAATTCATCATGTTGGTAGAATTTTATGATAGTGCGAGGCGCGGGCGCGTACGCTTCCACCGGCGCCGGCATAAAGCATCGCCGGACATTGGCAGATATTGCCAGACACTGGCATAAAGCACCGCCACACATTGCCAGACACCGGCATATCGCAGCGTTTGACTTACGGCGGCGGCGGCGCGGTATCACCACCATCCATCTCGCCGGTGCCGTCCCGCGAGTGCTGCCCTCGCTCCTGACGCGAATTCACCGACTGAGTTATGAACCTTATAATCTTATTCATAGTATACGATATAACACTTTGTAGCAGTAATGCTGATGTACTAAAAGGATCTTAACTAGATTGTCATGCAAAGTCGAGTCAGAATTAAAGCCCGTACACATAATCCTGCAGGAGCCCTCAAAGAATTTGTGTTTATTCAAATCAACAGCTCTAAAATAAAAGTTGTCAACGATCAGTCGTCAGTTCTAATTAAATACCGTTGATATTTGAATGAATACCAGTTGAGTGTCGCTTACTGGTCCATGTTCCACGCTCGGTGCACTTTGTTACTAACATAATGTAAAACTTATGTAATACTGCAATGTTTATCTATTGCAGACAAATGTTTGACATAACATTTGCTAACATAAAACCTTAATAGGTTCAAAAATGTTGAATACAACTGATGTTTAAATATTTATACTGCTTCATTGATAGAAATTTTTGACAATTTATTAATAATCACAAGTATTAATACTAGTTTGTTTTATATCTTCTTTTAGGCAGGCAAATGAATTATTTAATATCTTTACTACAAGTTCATTTTTACACAATTAAAACGTTTATATTTTATTAAAGTCATAAATAGAAAGATTTAATACATTCCGGTAGTTTACCTCTGTGCGTTATATAATCCTTATAGGTCATTCTACTAATTAACTGGAATAGGTAAATTTTAAAAAGCGTTTTGCGGAATGTTACAACACTAATGTTACAATGTAGGGAAATTGGTATATTATATGTATATATGTACATAATTATGTTGTACGCAGCAGAGTATACATCTGACAGACGTTACATTGTAGCAGTATCATTTCAAAGTCGGCTTGGTGCGTACAAAAAGTACTCCCAGACCATGTTTATGACGTGTTACCAATAAAAAGTATATGTTGTTCACAAAACTTTCACAACTAACATAGAAACTAGCAAAATACATTAAACATTGTTCTTTTACATAAAACATGATCATAAATAAACAACAAAAGTATTAGACATTTAGGCTTTGTATCATTAAAGTTTATTGTTGTTCTAATTCCTGTAATACACAGTTGTATTCCTTACATTTATATGTGCGTCCCGAATACCAACTGGAAATAAATAAACAAAGCACACTTTGTTCCCGAATTTGCGATGTATCCACAATTTGTATCAAAACATCGGTCGGTTATTTTAAATGCGTATAACAGATCGCAGGGTTGTCCTAAATACCTTCCTCTTTACAATTCTCAGAAACGAGATCACATCGGAATACGAAACGTTTAAAAATATAGGTATTAGTGTCATCAATTTACGATATATAGAGTTATATCATCAACGAAGGTGTCCTTTGTAGTCGTTCGCGGAAACACATTGAAATTCACCCAACCACAGACCCAACATTACATTTATCTGAATATGGCGTGTTTAATTGTTTAACCAGTATACATCGCAGAGTTTGTAGCTGTGATTTTAAGAGAGTGCCAGTAGGGAAGCGATGGTTGCGGTCGTAGGTTTTTGTTAGAAGCATGTTGCGGCGGACTTCGTCTGGTCGACGCGTCCCGTGTCCGACGGCCTTCGCTCGGGTTCGGCTAAAAATAGCCGCGCCCTTGAGAGACGCGCCGTCGAACAGGATTTATCGCCCGCCAGGACGATCGACGGACTGCGCGCTAAAACGCAAAACCGCCACTTAGCTAATTTTCTAAAATCGACGATACGTTTAATTTAAGTCAAGCTTTAAATTACAAAGCTGGATAACTAATAATTATTTCTTCAGTTAAATAGTATTACTTAAATGTAAAATACATAAATGTCTCGATATGTAATTCATTATCAAAATGTATTAAAAATAACATCTTGTAACAGTAAAAATAAAATAGTTTTTATTTAAATATTAATAAAGACAAAGATCGTAAATCAGATATCCAACGTTGAGTGCATTAGGACGACCTAAAGAAACTTTCCGCTGCGTTCCATTAAAGGCAGGCGTGTCCCGCGATACGTCATATTTATAGATGCCGCATGTAGAATACATTAACGTTACTTACCAATCTTACTGTGAACGGTGCAGTTTTATCATAATGATAGGATAAAAATGCTCTGCGACTTTTTATTCTATTTGTATACTTTTAAGGTCATTATTGTTTTGCACCTCGTAGGGTTGCACATGGCCCATTAGCGTGATGCAGTCGTTGCACATCCACGGCACGTTGGAGACGACTCGTCGTAATCCATATTGAGTTTCTATTTTTACTTGGGCGTTCACTTTTCATTCATTAACAGTTACGAAAGAAAAAGTATCTGTGCCTTGTTCCGGTTGTTTTAATAGCCAGAATATATACATAACGTTTGAATCCCATATACATTCATTAAATCCCACATCTACACCCAAAACTGGACTTTAAATGCTCGCTGGGTGAAGTACGGTGACATATTCATTGCATAATAATTATGTAGGTTCATATTTTGGTGACATCCATCCACATATTCTTCGTTCTTCCTCACTTAAGCCGCCTATAATTATATTTTAATACTTAATATCGTGCCCTCTTTTATGAAAGCTGATATTTAAATATTGTTTTAATACGTCAGAGAAAACTTGAATATGTTTTTCGATTAATATTTCAACGCATGATCGATTTGACACGTGCTGGTATAACACAGCGGACTATGTGTTTAAATTTGATGTGCTCGACACAGGCATGGATTCCGAATTAGAATTAGAACGTAAGTAGACAGGGGTGGATCGAAGCGCGTGACCAATCCAATCCCGCGCCCCGCTGGCGCCCAACGTGGTCCATTATTTATACATTGTCCATTGATGCACATCCGATCGTTGCTCATAGAGGCCCTCGACACCCCCGTTTAACCGATAAACATCTTTTGATACGACAATCGATTCGTTCGAGTTCATTACAGTTTCGAGTATATTTTCATTCAGGACCAAATTTCGAGTCTATTTGTTTTCTATAGCACTCACCAATTTTTCCAAACGTATGATTTAAAAGTATCCTACCTATTATCATAACCAATGTGATACTGTTACGTGTGGTTCTTTTGAAATAAAAAAATGGTATTTTTTATTTTTTTAAATGTTAAGTCAATATATAAGATTACATACATACATACGTATGTAATCTTTCATAGCCGTTTTGTTACAAATTGACTATCGCTTCTAACAACTCAACCACAATCGCACCTGGTGTTAAGTGGTGATGTGGTCGAAAGATGGTACGCACTAGTATTAGCAACACTCTAACCTTGGTTCACACTGTCAAAACATTCACATAAAACATATTGTCATCTCAGTTTTTTCATAGAGAAAGATAGACACTTTTTTATATTTAATGCCAGTGGAAATGAAATCCCACGATTCACTCATGAAGGCATCCACATCATAATTGGATGGACACCCATACACCCAAACACCCTACATACATTTTAGAATCGAATGGCTATTGTTCAATATATTTAAAAGATTTTGGTAGCACAGTTCTTAGTAATTGCATCGAGCGATGTGTACAAGCGTGACGCCCGGGCTCGCCTGATAAGATGCATAAATCAGTTTGAACTATTAAGACCGCCTTCGTGTTAGCTTTGACATCAATATGCGATTTAATGTTTTGTCGCCGCGCGATGCTAATGCAGCTTATAATTGTAATGGCATTTAATTCGGCGTGGGCGCCGGCAATCTTTAGCTACTGTCGGAAGACTATGTATTGACAGAATGATTAAAAGGCATCATGTTATATGAATGAGCGGCTCTGTTGACTGATTTATGACTTATGTGCTACCTGTTGCCCGCGGCTTCGCATTTTTTTTCTTTTAATAGGAAACATGTGTTAAAAAGTTTTTGTCAAAATTGAAACATTGCCATGGCAACCGATATTTTAAATGAAGATTGTATGTACCTCGGCTACAGCTTTATTTTCGGGATGAAAAAAATCATTATCTGCTAGTTTGTGTATCTTTTTGTCCTCAATATATGACTCGGCGTCGAGTGTTAAATATTGTAAACATTAGAACAGTCGTATCAGATTCCTAACTGTACCGGCGCACGTGTTACGGCCCCGATATATGGCGACACCGATGCGACGCGTAGACATCGAATAAAAATTCAATTCTCCCACTATTTATCGATTTCTTCTTAATGTAAATCAACGATGTTGCGTAAAGCCGTCTGGCGCCTAGCCCCCATAGAAATAGTGCAACGATCATCGTAAAACTGGCACCGAATACATTATCACAAACCAGCCGTTGTTATACGCAGCACGTCTGCACTTCGTACCCTTGAATTTGTTTGAAAGTTCTATAAGGAATTTTCAAATAGTTTTAAAAGGTTTAAGATGATGGTATTCAAACCGCGTCGTGTTACAACACACCTCTCTAGAGAGCTATGTTTTTTTAGATTTGGATCGCGTTTTCAGCCTCCAACGTAATTGTAATATTTCTTAGAGGTTATCGACTTAGTTTTATTGAGCAAAACCTTTATTAAAATAATCTAATAAGCTTAATGTGCAGCTATTGCTGTCTATCTTAATTAGGTTAAGAGGCGAGCTAGTTTATTTCTTCTAAAATGGTACGTCTGAAGTTTGTCGCTTCATTGCATTTTCTTAAGAAGTTATTCTCGTCTGCACTGTACCAGCAGCTCGGATAAAATAGGACTAATTGTCAGTCCGGCATTGTTAACACGCTGACCGTTGCACGTATTTTGTACACTTTTTTAACTTTAAAATACCTTGCATATTTGACCTTTTGTGTTGGTTTCAATTTCTTTTTTAACTTGTGTATGTTTGTAATTTATACCTCTTGCTGAAAGTAATTCTTAAATTGATCTTAATTAGCTCTCAAGATCGTGAGGATGACTTTAGATCTCTCCACTTTTGTTACCCACTTCTATTAAACTTTACGTGGGTCGTTTTGCCAACGTTCTTTTTAAATATAATCTTTTTTTATTTTATGAGGCCTAGCGTAGTTGTTGCAATCACTGTTAGCCTCTAAGTAAAACTATTTCTTTGATAGCAGGCTGGCGAAATTTAATTCAAACGTAAGTTTGAATTGTGAAAATCTTATAGCCATTTGCTATCTGTGTCTGCCCGACTGGGTAAGAGGGGAGATGTAGGAGACGATGAAGAAGATTTTCACAAAGAGTATTGTTCGTTTTGAGTAAACAATTTAGCCGAATGTCGGTTCCAAGCAATTAGCACGGGCAGCGGGTCGCGGAAGGCGGCCATTAATGACTCGTTGTTTACTTTTTGCGTTGATTAACATCGTTCAACAGCGTACGAGTGTGGCCCGTGTTGTTATTGTTCCACTGGCGCCTGAACACTGAATGTCTGAATTTTAAATAATTTACGATTACCCATCATTGTGCACGCAAGTCATAGCACGACAAACTAATAAGGTACATACTTAGCTAACTGTCAGGTTTGTATAAAAAATAATTAAAACCTAACATCAGTTCTCAAATACCTTATATGTGAGTGGCAAAGTAAGTTTGTTACTTTAGAAGCGTTCCCTATGTTTTGTTTTTCATCGTATATGTGTACAATGTAACGCCTTACAAAACATTAAAGAGCTAACATATCGTACGTGTAGTGTGTAGCGACGTCGGGCTACAAGCGTCGAGACGCACCACATACCCGTTGCGATCATTAAAATCCCTTGACGTTTGCACTCTGCACGACGCGTCTAGACAACGCGACACGTCTCCTTTGTGTTTGTGTACGTCGCCCGATGAACGACTGAAGTGCACGCCGGCCCCGCTGTGCACTGCGAACCCTGTGCACCCAGCTACCACCCCCCGGTTAGCTAAGATGTGTACGTTCTGCAGGGTTATATAATTATTGCAATTATAATATAATCTGTGCGAAATTCGAAACTATATTAATTCGTACTGTATTATTTTACTGTACAGATATTAAACAATTTCACTAATTTTATTGCGTTTATGTTATGTTTTTGTTCCCCATAAAAACCAAAAGTACCAAATAAACGCGATAAAATCCGTAAAATTAGTTTAGTTGCCATATTATATTATAGTGTAATATTCGCGTAAATATAAGTAATCATACTGGGGAGATAGTTTATACTATTTAAAAACCAAAGTACACCTATTTACTGTTTATGTTAAATTATGTTGAACATAACTTATGGTAGTATTACTAATGCTGCGTCCTTACAGTTTAAAATCGCATAAAAAACATTGCAAAGTAATTTGGTCCGTCATCTATATGAAATTTTACATTAAACAGTATCTTTGTGTTATAATTCATAGTATAAGTATATAGTATATAATAAATTTATTTATTAGAACATAAGGTACATACTAAGGCCTTAAGATATAAAATATAACGCGCAGTAAAGTTCCCTTTCTTTGTTCATAATTCGATTTGTAAAATTGTCTGTTATAAACATACTCTCCCACAATGTCTGTTAATGGAACATCAGTTTTTACGCGCTGTTTGAAATAAGTTTGCATTAAGGAGAAACCGCAAATTTGAATCGGACGCAATCACGAGCGACGCGGGCGTGCGACTTCTTGTTTCGCATCTCATTCAACATTTCGTACGCGGTATTAATAGAGTTTTTGCCATCGCGATATGCCTGAATAGGTCGTTTATTCGCAATTAGGTGCTCATTACCCGTTTGTTTCGCCCACATCCCTTAATCGCGGCAAGATCTTTTATTTTTCACGTAATTCAGTTGTAAGTGGCCCTTTGAATGAATGTTTATTGCGATCATGTGTCTTGTATAATTCTCGGATACATTTTAAACGGACACCGTGCGCAATTAACGCGAAATTTCTACGTGGATTTATATCATTCTTATTTCTCGTCGTGCAATGCGCGTGGATAAGTTCTCAGTTCGGTTTTGTTCCAGACAGCTTGCTGATACGAATGTCAATTATTTATAGACCGCGGGCTAAATATGCCTTTTTATTTTTTATACCACGCTCGGAGAATGCACTCGGTATCCTCAGCGTTCGGTCTGACGACAATTGTTCGTTTTGTATTTTAATTTGGAAATTATAAATTCATCCTAAATGTTAAACACTTGGCAATACATTATTAACCCTTTCACTTAACTAAAATAATTTGCCTCATATAAAATGTATGTTCAATTCGTTGTCGTATAATTCAATTGTTATAATTGAAGGCTTTAACATATGTTTGTTAATTCAAAACAAATGATATGTTTACAACCTTTAAACTCACGTTCTTGTAATAAAACCGTATCCGTGCAACAATTATAATCCATAACTGGATGCACCCATGCTAGGTTGCGTGTCTCCATTGCCAAGCTCTGCACTGACTCATGCGGTAACCCTCGCAGCCAACCTACAGCCGCGTTGCATTTTTATACCTTATACGAGCGGTTAGAAACAACTGGGGCGCTGGGGCCTTCGCGCGACCCATTATAATTCTTATTGTTGGCACTTGATGTCTCACCTCCGACATGAGAGAACCTTGATGCCATGATAAATGAAGAAAGTCTCTATCCTTTCGTTGTTAATATATCTATTAATTTTATATGGTTTTTGCATATAAATGTATGTCGATTTGTAGTATTATTATCATGCCATTAACCCGATACCCGCAGTAGATAAATTGTAGGCAGGATTGGTCCTAATTGTACCGGTAGAGTTGCAACAAATTGACTCTTTGTTGAGTCTACGTCGTGGAGCCGTGCACAATTGGCAGAGCTGGACGTATTTGTGGTCTTTCGGCACTATAAGCGCTGCTGAGTGCCCGTACAGCGGAATTACAGTTCGTCATGATGGAGAGGATATGGAAGCAAATGTACAAACAGATGGCGATGTGACGTGACGATATTGTGACGGAAGTTTGTCGACAACATGGAAGCCGAATTGCTCGATGGATTACAGTCTCGAATCAATTACAGCGAAGACTTTACGACTCTCCTTATAGCGGTTAATTAACCTAGATAATTACGGATCGTAATAATCTACCGGCGAGTGCTGTGATCTTGAACTCGAGTCCAAAATACCGAAGGTAATTTATTGAATTAAGTTTAATTGCATCGATTTCGTACAGATGTAATGATAATTCGTACGTGACGTTCTTTTAGCGTTCTTCGTTCGGATTTGGGATATCATTATTATTGGTTTAAATTGACTCCTTGTAATTGTGTGTAACATATGTTGTAATTTCATCGTAATCCTTTAGTTTTATCAGCGATGGAGTCATGCCTCTTTCCTATTTGTAGACGCTTGATAGTTTATATACCTTTGCTACGAGTTTGGACGTCCTCGAATAATATTCGTCTTTTAATCTTTTTCAATGAAGCAATACATTAAAGTCTCACGTAGATAATCCAGTCAGTGCTGCGGGTGGTTGCAAGTATTGAGCAAGTCGACTCGTGTGGAGCGTACACCGCCGCCCGGCCCGCGTTCCTTAGTGTTACCGATCACGACTTGGTTGCAAGAGGTGAAAAATGCGCTGAGAATGCCACGACTTGTCATTTCGCAGTCACGAGCGCCGCCCGCCCTCGCGCAACTATACTGTGCGACGAAATGTCACCGCGGCGGTAGTGCAATTTGACGAGTTCTGCACTAATTACAGTGTAATAAAGCTCCAGAAGCAATTAGAACCTCTTAATGACACTTGGACACTTCTATAAATTTAATACATTAAAACTCTTAACCTGAAAATCAACCCACGGAACATGTACATTTGTTGCAAGAGTGGGTTGTTGAATATACTTTCTTACAGGTAAAAAAAACTGTAAGCAATAATTTTTAACCCGTGTATTTTTCCATGTTAACCCGTGCATCATTTATCTGCATATGTGCCTTGTTCTTAAAACGATCCAGTATCCATAAATGTTTTCTGTTACTGTTCCTATTTTTTGTCAACATTTATATATAAATATATGTTTAATAATGAAAAATATTAATGTATTTTTAATTCGTTTATACTTTACTTCTTTTATAATTTTTGGTATTAAGAGTAACCGTAACCGACGAGCATGTATGTATGTGTGTATGTATGAATGTAGACGAAGCAAAATGTAAGTATGGTCCATCGGTTGTAAACAATGAAACAAATTAACAACTCAATGGTTGTGTCGACATTTAAACAATCTCTCCCGTAGTGGATTTAATTTACGAAAGGTTATCATTACCAATTCATAGTCGTTAATCGAAATATGACAGGGTGGTACGCGATTGAATGTTACAAGGGGAAATTAATACGAAAACGACTCGATTAATATTCGATTTCCGTATATGCAAATGATCCGGAGAGGCATTGACTTTCGGGATTGAAAATAATCGATTTGTAAATGACGATAACTTCATGGTGTCTTCATTGAACTAGCAATACTTTAATAGTCCAATCGAATTATTTTTTAAACCTAAACGTTTATGTTGCAATTAGCATTTCCTCCGTGAGTAAGTCTCTGCAGGTTCCAAATGTATTACTCTCGTGCCCTTTTTGGAAAGATTAGAGAAGCACTGCCATTGTGATGATCGTTGACTGATGTTTTTGAAGTAAAATTTACTATCATTAGACGCTAAAGAGTGTTCGACGCATAGTCGGCCGTCCCAGGTATCGCTAGAAAGATGAGGTAGATAAGGACCTGCTTCACCTTCATATTCTAAACTGGTGAGAAATGGCGCGGGATCGAAGAGAGTGAGGCACTTCTTGTCGGAGGCCAAATCCCACTTTGGATCACCGCGCCACTCAAGTTATGCTAATGAAGTATTTTCAGTACATAGAGAATTTACTATCAAGTAGTTGTAGTAATTAGCCTTTATGTTAAAAATATATCATGTAAATATCCTAATCTGAGGACAATCAATTATTTGCCATAATTTTTGCTCAAAAAATATCTCCCTTACAGTTCATTTTAAATTAAAGATTGATTCTTGACAAGAACATAAAGGATACAATATTTAATGAAATACAGATCGTTATCCCGATGTTAAATGACTTAATACATTAATCGATGAACATCTACATTGATATTAACGAGAGTGGATTAAATCATGATATGTTCATCGTTTTAAAAATTGTCCCAGACATTTGTGATTAATAATATTTTACCTAGTTATAATTGAATGGCGTATTATCTAAAAATCGAAATATTATTAGGAAATATTCGATGTAAGGCAAAGTATAGACGACCGTGAGTTCAACAGGTTAACTCACTGAGCTATTAGCAAAAGAATGTCAGTTGATACAAGAAACAAAGACAGATCAATCAATATTTGATACATTTTTAAACTTTTAAAGTCGTGACCTAATCGTGTGTACTTGAAATAATTTATTGCACCAGTCGTCTAATGTTTTAATGGCGATTGTGACTGACATTTATTTTTGTGCATTATTTGTGTGAAGGTCCGCGGGCCGAGGTCTCGCTAAACTTATTAAAATATGTCAAAGTTTCACCTTCGAGCAATCGAAGTAAGTGCGGGGATAATTGTTCATGTTAAAATTTTAATTGATTTCCTAATAGTGCCTTAATTAAATTGGTGAAGTAAACACGAAGTATTAACTTTTTTTAATACTATATTTGTATTAGAACGAGGAAAGATTTAATTGTTTGTTCCGGATAAACTCAAAAACTACTGAACCGATTTTAAAATTTCTTTTACTAATAGAAAGCGAGTAGTCCAGGTAGTATTTTTATTTGTCTATATGTCTGAGCAAAGTCGGCGGTGTTTTTAGTTAAACTTATATCAGGATGCGATTACATTTCGTTGAAAAAGGACCTTTATCGTTTAGGCGTTGTAGCACAATATCAGTTTAGTAGAGTATTGTGTCCAAAGCGATTTAATTTGAGTGAATTATAAAGTGAGTAAATTGAGTGAGAGTTAATAGCTTCCCTCTGTGAAATATTGTTAGCGAACACTGCCAAGGACTAACTGGTACTTTCCACTGACCTTTTGATGGTTTAATTCTTTGCTAACGAGTTGTTTGTACAAGTATGATATATGAAATCATCAAATATGTTGATTCCTGGAAAGGAATAAAAAGTGTGCGTAAGAAGCAACCTTGCGCGTCTACCGTAACCGTCGAGGTTCCATAATGACCGCTAATGGCGGACGCTTCCTCCACGTGAAACGTGACCAACTCGCAGCCATTCCTACGTCCAGCTCTAATGAACCATCGCTCGTCGAATCGCATAACAACCATACAAACCGTGTTATGGTCCCGTCGTTTATGATTTTCATGTATGCTTTGTTATTTTGAACCTTATTGCCCAGTATTAAGAATGCTAAAGCTTTCTTTGATTTTTTTGTATTTTCTTAATGATACGTAAAACCAAAAAATTGTTTTTAAATTGATTTATGAATTCGCTCTGAGAACGACCGATCCGGTAAATTGGAACGGCCTTGCCGACGTTTGGGCAAAATTATTTTTACTTAGGTACACGATAATAATGACTTGATTTTATGAACATCGTGGTTGTAAAATGTTGTGTATTGTTTGAATACAAACCCCGGAAGTAAGGAAAACCAAACTGAAACACATGCACAAAATCCAACACAAACACAAGATAAGCAATTCAACTGGGGGCGAAAATATTAAGACTCTGAATTTGAGTGAATGTGTGTAGTGCAGAATGGACCACATGGATCGTATTTAAACAATGCACTTTAAAAATAAAATATTAATAGAATAATTACTTTTGTCAAATATTATTTGATTAACTCTTTCGACCTTTTTTTTATAAAATATTTGTTTTTTTTTTTATCAGGTTCGATTTCCTGTTCAGGCAGGCGATTATTTAAAAATCTTAGGATGTGGTTTAAATTATCATTTAAATATTTTAAAAATCCTATCTACTTAACATAGTTTCCTGGATGTGGCATCGTGGGATATATCTTGTATATACTTTGTGCTGTATAATAACGTGCTAATTCTACATCCATAATCATTTTTTGCATAGCAAATGCCGTGACTCGCTCATTATAAATATTGGTCGCATATCCTGGAGTGCCGGTTGCCAAGTTGGTCCGCTGGTGTAATGGAACTAGCACGACCGGCGCACCTTATGCGGTGGTCGCCTGCTCCCACGCTCCACATCGCTTCACATGCTCGGTCACCACCTCGTGCGGCTTACCGTGAATCACTTATGGTGCGTTCACCGTAAACGCTGATTGATGTAAACTCTTCGTGAGATTAATGGTAATTCTATTAGAACTATATCCTGGTGGATATAATGCAACTGAATTATTGTTTAAACTAATTAAGACTATAAGGAACAATAGTAGAGTGGTTGCGTTATAACTAAATAATACTAAGATTTTAAATGTAGAAGTTTTCATTGTACACAAATTTATGTTGTGTAAAATTCTTTCCGGCAACAAAACCGACCAACACGGATCGTTTATTATGCTAATGCGGTCACGGATTGGACGTCTCGTTTTTATTCTGTTCAAAAACTACACACGGGTTTTGGTATATTTGAAAATATAATCAAATATTTATCTAAGTATTGTGAACAGAGACGAGTCGCTGCATTCGTTCTGATAAGTATTTTTAAAGTACTGCTCCAAATGTAGAGTATTTTTTTAGTTCGCCAAGGAGTTGTAAACCTGTTCTTTGAAACTTTAAAAATAAATAATTTAAACCGTGCACCTATCTTAAACATTATCACTTATAAATAAAGATTGTTTTACAAAAAAAAAACGAATATTCCTTGTAACAGAAACCTACCGCAGTTCCGCGCCATCGCGATGGACACGGACTAATAAATTCAATTAGGCCAGTCGTCCACACGAGCCCGATTATATTGTTATCGGCGTAATACCCGTTCCGAGCGAAAAAATATATTCATGAGGAAAGATGGTTACCTGCATGCCTGTGTGTTGTTTTAAGCCCAAGTTTTAATTAAGAGGCATTGTATCGTTTTCACAATGCGACAACTTTATCTCGTGGTTCGATTTATTCGTTTGATGGGAAGCATCATTGGTTATATCTATTTAGGAAAGGTTCTTAACCTGAGTATCACTAAAGAGTCCCCTGAATGAAACTAGCCATGTTACGATTTAAAAAAGTCTATAAAAAAACTAAGAAAAAAAATTTTTTTTTTCATTCATATATCAGGAGCACTATTTCTTTCTTTACTACATAATTTTATGAGACTTGCTTCGGTATTCACTACTCACATATGTGAATCAGTCGAGCGTCCGAACCTATCATCTTGCTTATAAACTATTTTTAAATTAGGACTACTCTCTTTAGCTGTTTCGTTCTTAAGCAAGCAATTTGTTTATGAGCGATGTAGCAGTTATCTCTCTTGTACAACTTAATCGGCCATTACGAGTCCGGCGATCGGTTGTTCGCGTATTACAAATGAGTCAATATTTCACGAGCCCCCGCGGCCGCCGCACTGGCCGTGCCCGCGCTGCAGCCGCGACACGCGCCGATGCTAATTTTGTACGGCCTGACCAATTACCCGTATCCGGTGGTGGATATTACCTCTCTTAATGCATCGATCTTTCATACTGAGCTGGTGCTTGGCGGTCTTACTGATAGTGGCGTATGAGTTACATGTTAATCTTATTTATTCCGATTATAACGAACGTGTACGGTCTTGCCAATTGTTCAATAGCATTGTTTAAAAAAGAAATACTTTTGAAATAATTTGCATTAACAATATATCCACATCGCCCGTCAAAGACCCTCGTCGCTTGTAAAAACTGTCATTATGCAAATTGAGTGCTGCGAGAAAAATCGAGCGCGACACCTTTTATGAATTGAGAAAAAATCATGTAAAAAATGAGAAGTTGACCCAGAAAGCGAATGAGGCATAACAAATACGCATACAGACGGAAGGTCGTTAGGCGGTCATTATGCGCCGGCGCACGGACGCCTCTCCATTTATTTCCACTCGCGACGTCCGCGTCCCGCCGCATCCGGCTCATCCTTCTCTCTTGACTTTCAACTTCATTTCTTATTAATCATAATGGCAGTCACTTTGTATTCGTTTTATACATTTGGGAACCCATATATCTGCCGAGACACTAAACAGGGGAGACCGTTGGAAAATTAAGTGTCTTGTTGTATACACGAAATTAAAGTCACTTATATCCTCAGAACAGAAAATACTTATTCCACAAAGCACAAGATTAGGTCATCGACAGAAATACTTTTGAATAAGACTCCTCGCTATCTACTCCTAATAGAGGAATGTTGCACCGGTTGACAATATTCTCGAAGGTAATGATGATCATTACCCTTCGTTGACATGCCGACAGTCGGGTATCACAATTACTGTTATTAGAGACGCGGTTCAGCGAGTATTTTGCGACTGCTAATCGCGGTGTCGATGTACGTAATCGATATTTAATCGAAACGAACGCTTCGCGACACGGAGCGACGCGAATCGATCCGATACAACTCGGCGCGGGAGCTTTTTGTCAACCGGAGCGAAATACCCGCCCGGGTATGTACTTAACATCAAAAGATAAAAAGCCCAAAGAAATAAATTTAGATCGAGAAAACATTGACAAAATTTGTTTTATCATTTTAATTTATTTTAATCTTTTTTATAGATAAAAATTAAAAGTAAAATTTACGTGTAAATTTAACGTAAGTCATTGGCCGTATTGAACGTGAATGTAGATTTTGACGGGTCATGCGGTCACTTCCCGTCAAATGAACTGTGTATTCGTTGCTACTATACAAATTTCTTATCCACCATCTTGGTGACTGGTTCCATAATTGTACGCGTTTTGCACACAGCTCCTTTCTTTGAAAATAATTGTTTTGTCACTGCAGTTCTGGTAAATGACTTCGCCACTAGTATCCGTATCATTTTTCGATTTTTAAGTTAATTTATATGTTAAATCTCCCATCTTTTTTCCATCCAGCTTGCATCATGCCACCTTATAACTTGATAAAGCTAAGTGATGTTAAAATGACTGTAAATTTATGATGTTACTATCTGTTAATTATATTAAAGCTGTGTCCGCAACATGTTTATTGAGCACTTTATATTTAAATTACTTGATATCACCCGCCATGTCTATTTGTCTGTTTGTTCGACCTTGTTTGTACATAGAATTAATTAGACTGGTCGTGCATTAGTATAATCAAGCGCGTTAGTGTATATAAATCCGTTCTTAAGACGTTGTAAAATAAATGCCTGGCCATATATTCTAGTAGTTTTACATTGTGTGCACATTACTCGTTTATTTTTGAACACGTTTTAATTTGTATAAAAAAATACAATATCGTTTTTTAGTAGTTTCTAATATAACAATAATAAGTCGTCGTCGTTTCAGCCGGTGGTCGTCCACGTTTCCTGGCTTCTCCTGTTGCTCGTCACAAAGATCGGTCTCATCCAGTAGACTCCCCCAACCTTGGCCGGTGATCATCGGAGATCATCGGTGCATATTCTGCGTCGACATGTACATGGTTGTTCTGCAAGATATGCGTCCCGTCACTTAAGTTTTGCATTTATCATGTGTTTCTCTAATGGTATTTTGTCCTCTCAAAGTAAAGTCGTGTTTACATTGGTTAAAATAACTATAAATATTATATTAACAATTGCAAACTAAAATATCATTTATTATGCACATGCGTGACAAAACAATGTATAACGAATTGACAGTAAGCACAGATAAGTGCATAGCTGTAATAAAATAGCTTATTATTAATTCGATTATATTCAAATTACTAATTTGTACATATTTATGGTTTTTACAAAGTAGAGCGATATAAAAACGTTTACCATCTTCACATGTTGTTGCGAAGTGCAATTTTTCTCTCCGAATCTGCTAACTATTCACTTTCACACATCGACTCAGTTCGAGCTATTTAACTACGCAATGTTATCTTTAAATTAATTTATAGATAATAGATTTTCTGTATACTGTTTATCACAACATAAATTATAAACAAAGCTAAAGTGAGTAATCGTATTGGGGTGGATAGATATAGTTATCGATATCATTTTTTCACTTCATTAGGTTCGAAATGTCAAAGGGGTCGAACTTAAGACCTTTAGACGTTAAACCATGTTCTCCACAAATGTACAACATGACATAGTAAAATTTAAACTCACACATTCCGCGTACTAACGTAATATATTAATATGCTGATTAGCCTTAAGTATTTTCCTCAACCTACCCACCTGGTGCTTTAATGTTGAAGTGTCGCTTATTAGACTGCAAGTATAAGCGGCGGCTGCTGCAGGGCTGTAAAGCCTATGTTTTTAAAGGCAGGTCGGCAAATGCGATCGACCGCAGCGTCTAGTTATCGATTGTAATTGACCGGTCTCACCATACCCGCGATACCGTCCGGCCTGTTTGCACAGTGCGGATCTCACACTTTGCCAATCCTCTAATTGAACCAGTCGTCGGTATTCAGTTGAGTGTATGTCGGCATTCCGCAACGGATATAACTTCTGTACCTGTAGCTCGTCGAGATGGCGTTTGTGACGTGTGACTACTATTAATGTGTTTAGGATAGTTTTATTTAAATCTAAGTAAAATGCTACTGCGACAAATTTTTCAATATATTGTATACAAAATAGTAAGACTACATTATTGATAAATTGCTTGTTTGACTTCGAACATTGCTTCTATATTGTTGTAAGTTGGTAATGAAAAAAAGGAAAGGTGCTAAAAGTGACATATTATGGAGTTGTCATATTAAAACCTTTGTTCTTACAAAGTGCAGTCGTAACTTTGTTACACGTTTGTATTATAAACACCTTTGACATGAGGCGGACGTTTGATTGAACAGGGAAAGGGGTTTCAAGGAAAACCTGTCGCATGCCGGCACGACAAAGGTCCGCGAACACATCTGATCCGCGTCCGATCATATCTCGCACCGAGTGCTGACTCACAGCTATCAACTTATGCCCATTTACAATACCGCTTGCCGCTACACAAACTAAACCACCATTCGGTGATCGAGAATACTACCTGAATAAAACATATATACAATTATGATTAATTCTAGAACTGTAAATATGTGTATATTTACAGTTTGATGGTACTTTATTTGTTTATCGCTGGCTATCTACTATACAATATGTACTGTTAGCATTTATACAACAATATTATCAATTTTAATTAATCACTAAATCTTGTTAATATGTAGGTTAACTTAATGGCGGAGGATTATGAAGAAATACAGAGGATTTGAGATGACTGAACCATCAGATATATAATATTAAGGACCCATGTAAGAGGTAGTGAACTTGTCGATGTACAAGGTTATAGTTTTGATTATTCTGTATTGTAAATACGTCTATACTTATTTAAAATAACTCTTGAATGGTTTATTACTTTGAGTCCGACACGACGCGCTCCGCTCCGCGACTCGCTTCGATCCGTCAAACACGAGTCGCGTCCGTCGTAAATCTTCCTCATAAATTAACAAAAACAAATTTTGTGTCTGACAACGGCCTTGTCCCGCTCACGGCCGCCGGCGATCCCTTCGCGAAATCGATTAGCGCCGCCTTGTAACACAAACCTTATTCGGACGAGAGCGTCTACCATCGCGGATTTATGTAATTATTAAACCGAAATTAGCATGCATATTCGGCGCACATGTCCTTGCGGTGGATTCAAGTTGGATTACAATGGATTTATTTTCTTGCGAATCAGATAATTTTCGAATACAAGAATTTAGAATTTTTGTCCGTAACTCAGAGGCTGAATTTACGGGTTTTATTAGTTGGGGCCATGATATATCTCTCTTGCTTCTTCTACGTCCATCGATCATCATCGAATCTCAGACAATACGAATATCTTGAAATTGGTAAATAAAACAATTAGCTTATTATTTACTTTATACAAGCTAGTAATGAAGAATCATAAAACTATATAAATGATGCTTCTTCTATTGCCCTGTTACATCTCGATTGGCGAACATGTTTCCGTGTTGCGTAATTGTCTTCGACCTTGCGCGGTACTCCTAACTCTCGCATGGGCGTTTAATAGCTTCACTGATTACTCCCGCGATCACTCCTTACGTTCTCACTGAACACCGATATTAATTTAGTTCGCATATACGAGTACTTAGAACTAAGTGGCTCGGAAGTCGTACAGATGGACTTCGTTATGGTTAAACCAAGGTCGTATTACAGTTTATTTGTAGTTTAATGTTACTATTAGCAGTATAAGGATGGTACAAACATATCGAACTACACATCCCAATTATCTTGACGATTTGGTCTGGAGTTGTTTTGAGTTGGAGTTTCCACTTCTGTCGGCAGTCCTTATGAACTGCTTGTGTTTTTTTTGTTTCAAAATATTATGTTGATGAGCATAAAGTTAAGAAAGTTTGTTCTTGTAATGTAAACGCACCATAACAATGAGACCGGCTGCCAATCTTTCGGCCGTGGCTGTGATCGTACGGTAAACCTCAAACCTGACCGTCACAGAGAGTAATGAACCTTGAACTTGAATTGCGGGCCTGAGCTAGCGTTAAATTAAACCTTCAAGAAGCTAAAATTTGAGGATCGTGCAATACCATACCAAAATTTAATTTCGCTTTAATATTATTGAGATGTAAACGTGAAGCTTTTACGCTAATCTCGTCATAGCTGCGTTTTTTAAAAGTCACAAAAGTCAGTGATGGTTTGAGAGTGCTCTTATCTCTCTCATAGAGAACATTTGTGATAGTGATTGTATTTAAATTTATGGATTTAAACTTAATTTTTCTGTTTTCTGTCATGTCACATTACGGAAGTCCGTATACAACTTTAGAGAGTTGCGTGCGCTGGCGACCGAGCGCGGGTCAGGTCTGCGGTGCAGTCGGCAATGCACCGCTTCCGCCATATGGTGGGCGCCGGCACCGGTGCGACGCCCGCACGCTGTTGTTTAGTCTAATCTTAACCTAATTAATGTATTTAGGACTATCAAATTACATTAAATGTTTCCCTACAATAATGTTAATTTAAATTCCTTGCATGTAATAAATAAATTGAAAATGACACGAGTAAGAAATTGAGTGCTGAAATGACCGATGATAGAACGACATGGAAAATGAAAAACAGGATGTTCCCCCTTTACTTAACTTCAGAGTCAAGTTTAATTCGGTTAAAAGCCTTATCAAATCCAGCAGGTGATGTGCCAATACACATAACTTCCCATCTGATATATCCCGATTAATATAAGACTTAGGCTTATCGTTGCATTACGTACAATTAATATAATTCTTATTTGAATTCTCGTTTTGGTATTTGTAAGTGCACATATACTAGTGGCATTTGCGACCTTGGAATATTTGAAGCATGAAGTGCGTGTTTGCACAGCTGCCGGTCGCCCGCCCCTGGGCTTACACATCGAACTGTGCGCTGAACAGTGCCCGTAGATAATTGTCATAGTCATAGCATAGCTCTCTGTGCAATTCTATACTATATATGGTAACATCCTCGTTCATAATATGGTGTTGTCAACGTTTCTATGTGAGATTTTCACACGTTAGATCATGATATGGCTCTATCTTTGATGTCTTAGTTAACTAGATAATATCTCGACCATCGTTGATGTAAAGGTATATGAGGAGATAATTTTTCAGACAATTTCTATCCCGTCTGTCTGTTTGTCTCTCTGTCCGGGAACGTAGTATTTCCAAGATTTATGAAGAAGAAACATACGTTCGTAATAATACTTGTTTCAGTGTCTCTAGTTTCATTGGAATGAACACATTCATGGAATTAGGCCTTCCTTGCGCTTATGTGTATCGGACTATAATATACCCATAACATTCGACGTAATCTCCTAACGACTAAGGAACACCTAATAAAAGGAGTTGTTCACTTGAACCACCACAGTCACAGATTATCGGCGTGCAGTTGTCTTTTTACGATATATAATAAAGATAATCTAAGGAGGATCTCGTTAAATAGCTCAATAAACTGATTTATCTTTTTTTGTCTCCAGGTAAGACATGCAGCCACACACGGCGCCTGTGATCGAGCGGAGCGTCGATAAATAGTCCATTTTACAACGCGCCACTTTATTTGTTCAGGACACTTGTTGCGCAGTTGTTACGCGTCGTCTTCATTCATTTGAAGCTCGTAAAATGAAATGGAAACGAGGATTGGTAATCCTGGTGCAGATTTAGTTTACTATAGAAAATTCTTGTTAAATATTTGAATGTAGAACTATGAACATTCGTAACATTACGAACGATTCGAAACAGTACGAAACCAACAGACATAGTTTTCTGGACTCTTCCCCCGTGCACTCCACCGTCAAACATATATTACTAAAAAAAATTAAAGCGCTTATCCTATGTGACGACTGATGTGAGTAGTTTATGTTATTATTTTTTATATTTTAATGATTAAGTAATCAACAAACTTGAAACTTATATCCAACAAAGAGATTTTAATTTCATTGTTCATTAGACACGCTTAATTTTATTCAAATGTTTGAAACGGTGAGACGTCAATAAACAATTTCACACCTATCTCAACCAAACAATGCCTCTATTTGACCGAATAAAACACGAAACCGTGGAACCTTGACCCCGCCGAGCCACCTGCGCGGCCATCTCGTGAAACAATGGCGCTAATGTAGCTACACAACAATACCGGCTAATGTACCCACCGCAAGCATTGTGCTCAAACTACCCACAGCGGCAGGGACTCGGGCTTCGTTTGCGATGCCGACTTGATTGATCTTACTTAGTCTCGATACCTATTTAATGCAGGAACCAATACATGTGCTATTATTTGTATAAAATTTATAGAATGAAATCAAAATACAGTTGATACTTATACGCGATAAAGGAGCCTTTATTGACTTGGATGTTTTCATTTACTAACATGAAACGAATGCCACACACAAACCCTTCAAAAACGACGGAGTAATACGAGTACTAGAACTTTGTCAAAGAACTTTAAAGGACTTACTATAACCTGATAATACTAAGAGTACAGAGCTACATTTGCAAATAGTTACAGGATGGTGTTTTTGTTTCGCTCCTTTCGATATTGCGATAAAATCATGTCCAGACAATAGCCGGAACCTACTGCTGGACGTTACGTTCCGAAACACGTACACACTGCGAAATTCCCACATTCAAATATCGACACTAGTTTTTATTAAAATACGAGCTAAATTTAATTACTAGTTTTTTTGCGATATACGTTTTGATATAATGATTATTTAAAATTAAAGTATCAATGCTCGAAGACAAGAAAATTCAAGTACCGCTTAGGTTCACTATGTAAACGAATAACAAAAATTTAAAAATGTTCTTCAGGCAACGATCAAAATGTATTTAAAATATTCTTTGTAAGTCATTATGTGTGGAGTGTATGGCTCGTAATGTGACATTATGTATGATATTGCTTACATTGTTGCAGAATTATTAACTTAAACGTTGTAACGTCTCCGCGTGTTTAGAACTGTTCATTGCAACGACGTCTCTACCTAGAAATTCTCAGCGACTATTATACGGGCCGTTATAAAGTTATTCTTGATCTTTAAACAATAAAATGCCGCTTATCGTTGGCAATAGCGTTAAGGGAAGGCGTTGGATTGCCTATGAGGACTACATGCTACCAAATTTGAAATTTAGACTTCGGCGCACCTTACACTTTGTTATAAGATCAAATATTTCGCACGTTTTTTGCAACAATGTGCCAACATTAACTGCCTATTATATGTTCTATAAAGTTTTCATTATTAAATGTTTCAAATAATTATATTTGCTTAAAAGAACTATATAACTAAATCTAGGAACCGAATATTTTTACGTACGTACATTGGTACGTACACATTTAATACGTACCTTTGCTTTAGTCAGAATAATTTAATGATGTCACTGACTAACGGTAAAACGGACGAGTGTTTTGACAAGGATTATTGTGTGTTCCGCTGCAACGGGAATCTATTAATAAGTCCTTGTGGGAAGAAGTGTACAAATGACGTGTCCCGGTTCCCGCGCGCTTTGTTCACTTGCCCATTACTTTGCTTATTTCGCGTAATTTATCGCCTCGACGATATCGCATTTGTTACAAGACGGCTTACCAAGAACACGATGTATCATGTTCTGCACGTCGAAGAATTAAAACAAATACACAGGTTCTTTCTTTCTCTACTAAATTCTGCCTTTGTTTAGTTTAATATACGGTGGCTTGCAATAGACGAATACAGTAACACATTTGAACTCGTGTACTAAAAGATAACCTAAGAAGTATATCGAGCTTGTTGTCTTTTGTCGCATTGATTTCTTTTTTTGCACTTCTGATTTGTATGTTTGGATTTTGTGCCTAAGAAAACTATCGTTTAAAAGTTTATAGCCCTATATCCTCATTCTTTCACATTCTCGCAGCGAATGAGGCTTCTGTGTAAATGGATTGTAGTACACTTCTAAGAAATTGTGCTCAATGTTACTTTATGAAGACGTCGACTAGTTTGATGATTATACACGTATTTTGATATAGTGCCAGTACTGAAAGAGTAATTATGGGCCAATCGAGGTGAAAGTCCGTCTTCGCCCGGCGCTCCCCGCGACCGCGATGAAGAGGAAATTGCGTACCGCTTTGGGACGATACTGTTTAACTATTTTATATTACTAACTGTTAGGTTACACCTTTAAGCTTCTCGTTGTATGGTATCGATTAATTCAATATTCATTTTTAATTATACTTGGAAACATAAACGAAAACCGTACATTAGGAATATATTATCAATGTTTTAATAAACACATTTTCGTATCTTGTATATACTCAAATACAGTGTGCTCTAAAACAATACCAGATAGTAATCACTTCATACAGTTAATTTGTCGGTAATTTATTTTAAAATAAAATTAAGTACTTTTGCCAATCCGACCGAAGTAATATTATCACATTGTAATTTCTGAAATGAGTTAAACCGTTAAAGTCATTACATTCAGAAATGTTTTCTCTTAAACCTTGCCCGCGCGTCACTACTCACCGCGGCTGTACGGAATTCGGCAATTCGATGCGAATTGCTTCATACCTCATTCTTATCGGCACCTGCCGGGAGTCAGGTGGAACGCTGACCTGGTTACAGTAGGGTCAAGTCCAAGTGCTGCGAATCAATCATCTTGTCATTGATTTGAAGAATGAAAATAATCACAAGAATTTAACGCATTTTTGTAGACAGATATATTGTTCTCATCGAGTTTGTTTTGTGGGAAATAAGGCAATTAAACCTATATCTAGCAATCAGACACAAATTATTGCGTTTTTTGTATAAAAAAACTGCTGCAAGTTGCTACGCTCTGATAGTTAATGGTTTGACATTACATCGCATCGATCCTTCTGATTGCGTTTCGCGTCTTTTAATTTTTGATTTAATTTAAAGTTTTTATATTAAAATCATTGAGGTCTGTTACCCCATTTGATTTAACTTTGTTATGCTTCACCAATGATTGCTGGCGGTTCGATACCACAAAATAAATAATTTTCCAACGTTGCGTCGATTACGACAGGTTTTGTAAGATCAGGAAGGTAGATCGAGTGTGAAATTTGTTAATCCCTTTCGACGTAACAGCGACGCTGGCGTCGCGGACGCGTACCGGCTGTGTAGGACTAGATGTCCAGAACCTAGTTAGATGTACAGATATTTTTTCACGCCTTGCTAGGTTCTGAAACATCTATTATTTAAGGCATATGTTCCTCGATTATGGTAGACCCCCAATATATAGACAGTGCTCTTCATAAGTAACATGGTCCACAGTAAAAGTAATTTGATTTGAGTTTAATTCTTTAAGAATGATATTTTTTGTAAAAATAATAACACTTTTAGAAACGGTCCGTTTAAATCAATAATATGTATATCATAATGGATTCAGCTTAGATTTTTATTGCTATTGTAACATATAACTGGTACATAATGGTAATTGGCGTTGAGCGGTTCATCGATACTATGTATTTTTGTATGTGTATTTGATCGAAATCTTGGAACTCATATTTTACATCACCGTTAATCTCTATCTGTGTCGAGCAAATATTTTTATTCGAAGCGAACTAGTTTCCCACAAACCACTAACCTCAATGCGGCAGCCCGTCCGTTTATTTTAGTACTAATTTAAATCGTTATCTGCAGATAGCTACCATTCAATCGGTCGGTTATGCATCGGTTTTGTATACTAATGCTGTCGATTCGTTCCGCCAATCTTTTTATCAAAACGAATGGCGAGAACGACTATGTCTACCGTTAAAAGTTTTTTTTTATATCATTATGAAATTAAAGATAGTCTATACATCGTATTTTATGTTGCGTGTTGATAGTTTGGAGATGTTCAGCGATTTTTAGCAATGTTGCTACCTATTATTTTATAATTAGATTGTAACATCTATGTGCAAATAACAGCAATTACATTATTTAGTATTGATAGATTCAATGTTTTTAATGTGGTCCACCTACATCATCCATATTGAGGGGACCTCTGTGGGCTGCGGCGCACGGATCGCATCTAGCTGTCGCGGCTGACAGTTCGTCGCGTGACACACGGCCGCCGCGCTCAACGAGCTGCGAGCTGCTCGTAGTTACACACACGCACTACCGGCTGGCGTACAAACGTAACGCCTACTCATGCAGCGGTCAATCGCGTTGTAGGACGACTCCCCTTCTCCCAGTTGCAGGGAATGTGAAGAAAATAGAAAACCAATCGATATGTTAGTAAATTACGGAAAAAATATTTGAGTAGATCAGAGTTTACCACTCACAATATACACATTCAGTTTTGCCTGATGATAATTTTTTTTCCATTAGTAGTGGGAGTCTTTGAGAGTGGGGTCTTATTGGAGTATAAACGAATTATAGAAAAACTTTACAAGAAAAAAGTGTGGCTTAAAAGTGGATGTTGTGTCTAGAATTGAGAAAGATGTGCTCCGGGGGTTTGGGCATGTTGAAAGGATGAATGGGGAGAGTAACGAAACAAATTTATGTTTCAAAAGTGAGTGACAGCATTGGCAGGGAACTTCCAAGTAGAAGTTCTATCGATCAGATTAGTAACATACTAAAGAAGGGCTATATAAAGAGTTCTCGTCACCGACGTCTCAATTTTTCAATACTATACACTTAGTATACCTATCCCTATTGGTCATGGATGTTCATCATCTATTCCTTCAGAATTTCACGAGTCTAATTCAACGTAAGATTAAGTTAGAATAAAAAGCGAGGTTATAAATGAAACTGTTCAATTTGCTTTTTTTAAACAGTCTAGTAATACACAGGTTAGTTCGTCCTTAGTAATCGTTGGCAAGACCTAGCGAACCTATCCGGTGTAGCGTTTCGGAGTCGTCGCGCCCGGCTCTCATGTCCGATGCACGTGATAAGATAACGGCGCGCGCTATAAATCACGTGGCAGATATCAAATAGATACGTCGCAATATTTATGTGCACCTCTTCGAATGGAATGGCAAAACGAAATAAAAGGTGGACTTGCACCCAACATTGTTGCTGATGTACGAGTACATAGATATACATTTAATATCATGTTTATTAAAACAACATGCGACCAGAATTGCAAAGAAAAATCAATATTCTTGACACATAGACTAATGTGAAGGTGGTTCAATAGCATCTAGATTAATTTTCTTGAATTCTGCGTCGAAAAATTAGTGAAGAAACTCTTCTTCTAGTAATGTCCAATAAAGCCGGGCAGTTACTGGTAGGTGGGCAATGACTTATCGCAGTAATACAAAGGTGAAAGATACCTAAATCCTTAACTTATGTATTTACTATTATACTAGTATTAAATGGGATAATAGAACGTCTCGAAGTTTGAGAGAAAGTTAAGATTTGTTTGTGTGATAAGAATAATATCACAATAAGCCGCGGGGTCACGAGTGTGTGGGTGTTTTATATAAAAGGTTAATAAACGAGGACATAGACCTCTATGTCCGGTAAAAACATTCATAAAAAAACGCTACGATGTTTTTGAATCCAGATGTTTGTTAAAATATTTCAACGGTCCTGGGGTATCAAGTTTCGTCGGCCATGTTGGAGATCCGAAGCTGACCCGTCTCCAGTACCGTCTGAGCATATTTTCTAGTAATTTGGCATATCAATTTATTCTCTTATCAACCTAAAAGTAAGAGTGCTTAGCGGTTAGGTGCACTTTTGACGGATAACCTGGCTTTGTTTGCAAGTTGTCGATAAAGGTTGATAAGAGTGCATAGTAATAATTTACAGATCATGAATGAGGACCGCAGACAGAAGTGGAAACAGGTGGAAAGTCGCGGCGGTAGTTCAATAATGTATAAAATAAACATGTATGAATAAAGTTGTCATACGTATACATTTCTATCCAGTCGTTAGAATCAATGAGTAAGATGGCGGATTAACAAAATCACCACGCCATGATCGATGGCCGTGTAGCGGGCCTCTTCCGGTACCGCCGTCGTACGCGCCACACGGCTGTGAGTGGCCGATGCCAGTGCCAGAGATTAAAGTGTCATTAATCCCGCAACAAGCGTGCCAAGTTTACTGTTACCGTTGTTAAATGTGAATTGTTGGAACAAATCTTAACATTTACACAATTATTTTTTCTTTCATTACGTTTATGGCACTTGACTAAAGAATGACTCATTCTTCACAATAAAACATTGTCATTAACATGTATGTAAGATTTGTCGGTGTTGTTTTCAGTAACATGGTGGACCGTGTCAGTTACCCGCAAAATCTGGAATCCCTGCCACCTTTGGCAATGGTGTGACGCGTAAATATAATGGCACTTTGGTGTATTTTTTTAATTATATTTTTTGCAACCCTTTTATACTAGAAAGGGTCATGTGACACTCACGCAGCGACAGACAAGTGCGAGTATAATAGTTTACTTTCTGGATACTTTGAAAAAGCTATCCAATTTGTACGTGTCAGCGTCGAGAGCGCACTCCAGTGGCAAATCCCTGCGCGTTGGAGAGCTGCGCCAACATGCCACCAACGTGCCTTCCAGCTAAAGAAGCTTTCAAGTGCTTTACGCTTTCGTGGGTATTATCCCTTAAGCGTTCGGACTGAACAATTGTCCAGTCACGACTTCTTGAAATATGCAACAGGAAGTATTATAATACAAAAGTTTTGCGTCTCGCGGTCGATAAAACAAGTGAATTCCGTCTAAATAAAAAATTCCGACTTGCATCCTGCGGCCAATAAGTTGCTTCGGAATATGCTCGCCTTCTCCTTCCATAAGGTGCGGGAATAATTAGTGTGAACGATGAAGAAGGCAAAGCAATAATAAGTAAACTAACCAAGTAACTTTAACTAACTTGACTTAACCTTGTAAATGTTCATCACAATTTGTCAATAATAAAGTTATGCAATACGATTTCGTTAATACCAATAGAACTTTCGCCAGCAAAGTTGTCTGTCAATACGCACTACGGTCGCGAGCCGAGATGAAACCTAAATACTATGTTGAAATCATAATGATAACTAACTAAAACATTATTGTTTATTATTAGCTTTTTATGTTTCCATCTAAGGCATTTCAATAACATTAACTTTTTGTGATAAAACTTGCATTAAAGTGATTTAATGCGGCAATTTGAAGGCAATTGTTTTTCCATTTGAACAAATCGCGAGGTCAATGGATAACATAAAGCTCTAAGTGAAACATTCAGTGTTGAAGTGTTGCTCAGATCTAACAACGTGTCTATCTTTTGTAAAGTGTTCAGCTAAAATGTTCTAAGTGTACTCTTGTCATATCATTACTTTTTATATAACTTCATTACTCATCACTATATACAGTAAAGGCTGATATTTAAATGTAATGCTGTACTTTAGTGTTTAAATGATAAATAAAGATTTATGTACATTGAAAAAATATGTCATCAGTGGTGTTATTAGCAGCTAATTCTAGAAAATAAGCAAGAGTAGAAGAGAAGAGAAGTTAGTTACAAGTTTCAACGTTTATTTGAAACATCAATTCTTACATTATAATAATGAAGAACGTTACAATGTACATTGATTTCTTTATTTAGAAAACATTAATGATTTACCAGGGACCACATGAAAACTCGTAACAAAGTCTTGATTACCTACTTGGTTTAATTATCATACGAAGTGCATTGATCTAAGTCGTTTTAAAGTTGTATTTTATGTCTGTACTGTTCTCACATTCAAGTATTACAATTTGTGTTTAGCTAGTTTATAGTTCGTTCAACCACACAAAAACATATCATTGGTATTATCATAATGTAATAAAAGTTCATTGTTTCGTGCTGTTTTATGGCTTGTCTGGTTAGGGTGCCGCTACTGACATCTTGTTGCGGTCTGTAACAGCATCTAGCAATTTTAAACTACATCAATTTAGCAGTATTATGATCGAATTGGTGGTAATAAAATTATTTGTAACAGTACCCGGTAGCGTAGACTACCAGCATTTGATAGCTGTGGAGTCGATGTTATAATAATGCCATGTTAATCGAATGTAATACGACTACATTGAAGAGACAGTGAAATAGACATAACCTAGTAATAAGGTATTAAGCAATATATATGTCATACAAGCTGAGCCTTGCGGTTTAAGCTGAACCCTATTTAATATGATTCATCTTATAGATCTGAGTTGAACTTACATGGGATACAAATGATTTCTCCAAACATTCATCCACTAGTTCAGACTTTTATGTAATAAATTTAGAAAAATACTTTCTTTGTACCCTATTTACTTTGTTGCCTACGTAATAACAGAAATATCTGAGCAAAATTTCAAGTTTATGGGCCTAAATATCAGTCACATTCTTTTTTTATATACACAGATAGATTACCTAATCAATGTTTGTAGGATCTTTAGTGTTCCACAATGCAAGTCTATCAGCACTTTATTGACGTATCTTACTTCTTAAGTTCGATCAACGGAGGTCAGTGCCTATATCTTGGACGTTTGCGATACCAGAAATAATGACTGTCATATTTTTTGCGTCGCGTTCATTTACAGTTCCAATCGGTCAAGCACCTCGCATTTAGCGTAGTGCGTTTAGAAAGGATTGTTCGTCTGTTTGATCGATCGGCCACTTATTGGGCAATCTGTTTTATCGGATACTTTTCACTCGGGCCTGCTTTGTTTGTTCGCGTTGATTAATGCTTTGTCAACCGTTTTTATTTTACATTTCTTGTTATGTTTCACATTTTAACATCCTTATTTATTATTTGGTTTCGCTGTTAAAAACTAACTATTCTGTGGCGTTTAAATGGTTACCTTTATTTTGTGTTTTACAACTTTCATGGTCACGAAGGGAAGTGAAATGTATAACGTTTCAAAATATGTAATGGTTATCTCCAGTCAATTTTTTTGTGTACCATTGTAATACGTTGTCTTGCATTATGATTTAATTTTTGTTTAGTTTAGACTACCCGCGATCTTATGTTATCAAGCCGACAATATTTTACTGTACATAAGTTCATAACATGCCGTCCAAGATTAGATCTAGAGTTCTCATATGTATGATAATTTAGTCATAGTGACTACTGAATAAAACAGACAACCCTGTCTACAAATTTCGATGCTCAGTTAGGTATGTGCATGAAGTGTCCAAGCGGTAGCCAGTCTTAAGACCTGATTCATCTAGTATAGCTGGCTCCGGCACTTGACTAAGCGACCCGGCAGCGCCTTTGTCCTGCAATGAGTAAGAACGCCGGAATCCCCGAAGCTCTGCACATACTACTGGATATACTCCGTTCTGTTGGCACAGCTGGGACAGTACCAGTGCAGAGATGCTTCTGTTAATGCGATGTAGTTCTTGCCTACTTGTCTTAGTATCATTTACATTCTTCAAATATGAGCCGAGTAAGGTTACAAATAGTTTCAATATATTCATTATATTTTTAGGTATCTGACATATTACATAGTTTTTGTAATTATCCTGTTTCAGCGGTTTTCTCCAATTTGTGTACTATTGCGTACCATCTTTCGACCATATCGACCAATCAGAAGGGATTATGGTTAAGCGGATGTTCCTTTGTTGTTCATTCATTAACAAAAACCTTGAAAATGTCAAGGTAAGCAGGGACAAAAAGAAAGACAAAAGTACAAATATAAACCTTGATAATATTTCATTTTGAAAAGTTTTAAATGAATTATAATAAAGTTGCAAAACAAATAAAATTACCGTTGAATTTACGATTGAGTGGAAATGCAAAGTTGATGCAAACTTTGTTCGTTCGTTTTGCTACACTCGTGCCGTGCCTCTTAATGCCGAGTTATCATAATATTACATCAATTGACTGCGCATTACATTCAGTACATTATTGCCAATGTACACCTTAAAACAATATAATTAGAATACATTTTCATTTTTAGTACGTTATAATGAGTCAACAGTTACAAGTTTTAGACGACGGAAATTTTGACACATTTCGTATTGACACTTTCGGTAAGGTTTTCTTAAAGGTCTGAAAGTTTATGACTGGATTAGTGTTGTGATATCTTTAATGGCATGGTACATAGGTATGGACGTAGTTTTTCTTATGATTTTATTGTAGAAGACGTACAACAAATAAAATAATTATCTAGCATTGAGAATTTAGAGGCATTTAATGCATACGGGACTTTGATTTAAAATTTATTGAAGCTCTCATCCTGCCTTGGTTAACTTGCCATCACAATATGTTAATGCACGTTATGGTATCAGGTGTTACAAATGTCCAGTTGCCCCATCATACCATCAAAGTTGCAAAATCCTTAACATTAAGGTCATGCATGATTTTAATCTAATGCGTAATTACTTCCCATAGATGATTGACAATTGTCGTCAACTAGCCAGTGTTTATATACTTATATTACAATGGTACGACTATTATACACATAGTACATAATATGAGCGTGCATATTAAAAAAAAGTAATGTACTTTCAAGCTTCTTATCCTGGAAGAGTCCTCAAGGATAATAAAGTCATATATAAGATGTAACGGACATCACATGTCATATTTTTATAGCAAACATGTGAATTGTGGTTTCTCATTATCGTGTATTTAGCTTGGTTCGTATTACAATTACACGACCCATTTGGGGGTCGTCGACAGTGCACTCGTACAGCACAAACGCACACCAACTACCAGTAAACACGCAAAGTTCATATTAACGCATTTCAGTCGGCAATTATCCCACAGCGTCAAAGATTCGCCCGATTTCTGTGCGCCGATCTCCAGCAACAACGGTGCGCCCCTAATTGGGAAACGCACGTCACGAATGATGAATATGCTTCGTCCGAATTATATTTTTAATCTGTGAGCCAAGTTTCCGGAATCCTATATACCTTATAACAGCTCGAAGTTTGTTGGGCGTCGGAATATATTATAAATTCCCTCTATTAAGTGAGAGGCTCACCACTTGACAAAGTATTAATTAGTCAATAATGTGTGGATTATAATTGTATTGTTAGGTATAATAAAACTAAGTCAATATTTTCTTACTTTGAATCATGCCATGACTGGAGGAATGAGTTTTTACTTTCAGATAATTAATTTAATCATACACAAGCGTGTGATCAATTGTATGGATATTCTTTTATCCTTACCAGTCATTAAAACGTCAATAAGAGTCGTTCTTTGTGCGTTTATTGGCATTGCCACCATACGCATGAATGTCATTAACGGTCTTAATCTTTTATACTTTACGAAGAAATCTAAACACTTTTAGATACTTATGTTTGAATTCAAATGATGGTTAGATTATTATCATAGCTTAATGTTGCAAAAGTAGGTTTTACTCACTAAGAACCCTTCTGTGGCCATCCTCGAGTGCAATGGATGGAGGCTCCGGGATCTTCAGTGGAACGCACCGGTGCCCTCTGTACTGAACTTGGGGAAACATAATATGCCTAGGTACTCTGTGTCTCGGTCATTTATTTATGAAGGATACTGAAATGATTAAAAAAAATAGTATCGTATTCAGTTTATCAATTATTATACCGTACTTAGTAAGTTCTTTATCCGATCTTCATTTCTATAGGATTAGATAAACCTTCTTAAAAAAAGGCACAGAGTGTTAATTTTAAAAAGACATCTATAAACCCGCGTGACCTCTTTACACGGATGCTGGCCAAACCCATTTATCAGCCAGTACGCGCTACACGATTACCTCTCGAGCAAACCGAGGAATCAACAAAAATTAAACATTTCTCAAATTTACGACACGCATCGTAAATGCCGCAGCGGGTGATCACCGGAATTACGTCTCGACTGCGTTTTCCTCATTACATGTCATTTGCCTTTACTGATCATTTTAAACTGTATTACTGTGTTTAACTTAATGTTTGGTTATAAATTACAAAAAACATATTGGAAACGTTTTACTTTAGCAAGTTGTGACTTGTCAGACATAAAAGAAAAGGATCGTGTCAAGCTATAAAAGCTATATGTAAGGTTTTAATGTGTTTTTCAGCCAATTTACTGCAAAATTTAATTAATTACTTGAACTTGCATTTACATATAGCCTTTCACGACCAATTAATAGCAATTTTCTTATTTTATATCGCAAAAATTATTTAGAAAGTAATATTTGAAATATTTATTATATAGAAGGTATTTATTTATCATAATCATTACTTAGTAGTTACTGTAACGTTTGCACTGCAGCATGCATGGACTAAATAACTTGGAAGCAACCACTGGGTTATGTAACTGAGAAATTCCTTCGAATCTCTTTTTCAAAGACAAGTCTATGCGTGATTAGCTACCATAGACTTTGTGAGACAATTCTAAACCTATTTATGCCTAACGATGATAATAATTCAATACATCAACAGGTCATTAATGTGTAGTAATGCTACGGTAAAGATTCTTCAAAGGTATCTCATTTTAGTACTAGGATAAAACAATTATTGCAGTTTTTTGTTATGAGTCATTCATCATCTTCCTGTCCTTTTTCCATTATATAGGGTCGGCACAGTATGTTCTCCTCTTCCATATCCTTCTATCAGCAGTCATATCTTATGTCACACCCCTCTTATACACATCATCTTTCACAAATCCTCTATAATTGCAACCATCCACTTTCATTCTCATAACTTTTTTGTTATGAGTCATTATGCAACAGATCTTGATGTTTTCCTTTGGCGTATTTTCCGAGCTGTATCATTTCGGAGTTCTGCTAATGGTATGTTTGTACAGTGACTGAGTGGGAATCACCTTTTTCAAATTAACTAATTTTTACTTAATCAACAAGACTTCTCAGAAATTATCAACTCATCTGATGAAAATAGTTGTAATATTTAATGACTCCATGTAAGTCATGTTAGATTTTAATTACTATGGAAAACTAAATTAAATTAATGATTTTAAATAGTTCATTTATTTAGAAGGTGATAAATTAAAACCTTGAAAATGAAATGTCATATAATTTTTCTCTTCAGGGTCTAATTTTGGTGACCATTTCAATGAGACTTGGCTGTTAACTACGTACTATAGCGAATATTTTTGAAATTAAATATATTTCATAGCATCGCCGTCTGTTACTCATGGTTTGAATGAAACTAATTTTGTTGTTTTGACATATTATTGCAAATACTCAACTGTTATGGCATAGCTGGCTTTTGAAATTACCTTACAAGTTAAATTGCCGAATAAGATGCTCAAAAAGGTATGCAAGATATATGGTAGTTTTGTATTAGTTGCTGAATCAGAGCCAAGTTCCGTTTCTCAGACGTTTCCAACACAAGCAAAACTTGGCAGACGTCGTGTAACTGTTACTGGAAGCTCCCGGGATGCGTCATACCTTTGAGATAAATGATGTACGAGATTGGAGGAGAAAGGATACGCTCGCAGCATGAACTTGGCAAAATACTTTTTACTTTACATAATACATTCATGAATTGTTTGAATTTAAATTGCTATCAACCAATTGCCATGAAACTAACCAGATAAATTCTTTATGGGCGACAGGGTGACTGATCTTTCCCATCAACAGGAGATTCTCCAGGATCTTCTACAGAACGCATTTCTCTATATTAGCATGACCAAGGCCATGATGCCGTCATGCTAGTACCCACACCATAGTCGTACAAAGTATTACAAAAGAGTCACATATACGCGTCGGTCGATATTAGTTCCGAAGTGATTGGATGCGGATAACTCAATCTTTTGAACTCGACGTGGATCGTGACATTTTATGAATAGCTATAAGTTTTACGTAATAAATGTTTAGATTGTAAATTGACCTTTTATTGTTAATTTTATACGTGCGTTTTATGCAACATCGTTCTACTTTATACTATTGTGGATTATAATATTTCTCATTCTAGTATTTTATTCGTGTCGTATTTTGATCCACATTGATTTACATAAGACCGCATAACATTTTATTTTACAATAAAAATGCTAAATTTTCTATTAAAATATTTTTCCTTAACTCCGTAAATTTCATAATCGTGTTCCACTTCGATGCCGAGAATATTTAATTTCTATGTGACAGCAAACAAAGGACAATCAAATTATTTAACAAAACCCTAAATTAATTTCGTGACCATTGATTCACCGCCATGAACTAATCACATATGCCATAATCGGGTGTAATTTATGCGCGTGCGCATTCCACCAGAATGTGTCTACTTCTCCCCGCTCTGCCCCTCTCCCGCGCTTCGTAGGTGGGAAGCTTTTTGTTACGAGTCATGTAACCGGCTCGAGATAACAGGACGGACAGATAACATTGTTTTATTCGACTTATTTATCGTTTTATGCAGGTTGTAATTTAAGAGCAGGGTCCGTTTTTTGTCCGTCTGTCTTCGGCAATTAACACAATGGTCCGGGGCGCAGAGAGGAAAGGGGAAGAGCTTCTCTTTTAAAGTGATTTGTGTTTAGGACGGCATAAACAATTCGATTGCGTGAGTGATGACGGTCTTTGTTTAAGTATATTGAACTTGTTTTACTACTTTCTAAATCAACTTTTGTTTACTTCGATTTATCCTAATTGTTTATAATCATACTCCCCTCTATTAAACATTTTAACGAGCTGATAATTTCAATAAAAAATATTCAAGTAAGCATTAGGATGATGCTAGCGAAGCGTAAGAACAAGAAATACATGCTCTTGATATATAACATACGTGGGCGACTGAGCGACTTCGCATGACCCCATCTAAAACTTGATCAACTCACACTAAATGACTTATACTTTGAGGTCTACAGACTTAGAAAGTTTACATAAATTGACATTTTCTTTATAATCATTTGTGTGCGGTTGTTACGGAAGTCCAGTGAGACAGTCGACGAGTGGTTTATACGGTGTTAGAAGCGGGGTATCGTCCGATGTAGGCGAGACAACACGGTGCACACGTAATCGACAATCGCAGCGCCCCGTTACGACGTTACTACACGGCTCCAGGTACGATCCCGAGCTCAGAATGTTTCCTCGAGATAAACAAGCATATGCAGAGTTAGTGAAATCAGCGAAGATTTATGTCGTTGTTGGTAAAATTTAATATCTGAATGTAGATTTAGGCAGTAAATTCAACGCGTAACTTATAAATTAGTTGTTTAATGTACTAAGTTATGTTGTAAAGTCCACACATGTTCCTCATAACGAGGCGTGTTTACTGAACTCACCTCCGTCCCTGAAAAGCACCCTACGCCTTTTTACTTTCGTCTAATTGTATTTCTGACAAATATCAACTTTTAAAGGGACCCCTAGGTAAATAAATATAGAAAACAATTCAATTCTTATGATCCATAAAGAATATTCCAATTGTTAGTAACAACATCGAATCCACTTCGACGGAACAAATTTATCTTTTAAGATATTCGGTTTCACCATAAACTCAGCTAGAAACTACCGCAGGCGCATTAAAGCTTTTTGCATTAACACTCGGATAGCGGCGCAAAACTGAAATATTTCACCCCAGTGAAAGCTATTCAATACACTGAAGTGCAGTTGCTTGTTTCACGGCAACATAATGTCCGGGGTGACAACGCAATAACTTTGCTAAATCGACGATTATTTCCCCGCGGAGAAATCGTCCCGAGCCGTTCGTATTCAGCCATCCGCTTTAGCTTCACCACTCACTGCCCTTTGTTGTGATACGCTTTACAACATCCAAACAAACTTTCTCTAATCACACCTCCCACAAATTTATGGTCTCCCGTCTTTCTCACGCACTAATATACTTGGAATGTGCGTGTCTGATATATGAATCGTGTTCACGCATATGCACCAATGTAGTTAATTATATGATGCATGTTATTACCATCAATTGTTTTCTAAAGCCAGTAGACTTTAGGATCTTAAATCACAAATATAATTAGAACAAGTTATAGTAATTATATCGCATACTCCTTAAACATTAATTTCTTTACTTGTTACTTATATTTTCGAGGTATACGAAGTATTAGACATATTAATTTAGTTGAATAGGGATTATATGTGATTATATATGGGATTATAAATGTTAGTATGACTCAGTGCTTCTCATGCATTTACGTTTAGGTGATAGGCAGTAAGGTTGTGGTCTCCCCAATCGAGTGGGTTCGTTTATATAACTTGCTCTACACCAAATGTTAGAGTGCGTGTAGATATCTAAAAGTTCCCTTGTTCGGATTTTTAATTTATTTTTAATATACGATACATCTAATTTTTTGTCTACTTTATATATATCCTATATTAAAAGCTGTATCTGAAAATATAATACGATTTTGTCAGAATCAACGGGCGGTCGATTTATGTTCGACTCTGGGGTATTGATACGTTTTTATTTAACTTACTTTAAGTTACTATATCGTGGGTTGCTTTATGGTGGCGTGGGTGTGTTTATGGACCGAGAATTTGGGAGCCGTTCTGAAGGGAGACAATATTAATTTATTGAAAAGTGTCAACGGTTGGTGGACCGGTCGCTGGTACCAGTACAAAAAATCTCTCTCGGCTGACTTATAAGTCATCGTTGTTAGTCAAATTAATTGTTTTGTTACTAGTTCAGCTCTATAAATTAAACATATGTTTATTTTGTTTTTATTTAGTGTAAATGGTTGTTTGTCTTGTTAATTAATTGTCATTTGTGTCCAGTTTTCCTCTATAGCTGTAATTAACAAAAGATACTTTCCTGTTTTTCGACTTGGCGACTTCGTCAATATTGACGTCACCATTGTGTATAGATTGTATTAATTACACAGTAATTTTATATTTAGTTTCAATTTTATTTGTATAAATAATCTATTATATGCACCATTATTGAACATAGATAAAATAGTCTCAATTCTGTTTTTATAGCGTTTACAGGTAGACGTACCTACTGTTTTATGAAGGTTTTTGCTCGCTTTGGTAGGTTCATTTGGTACAGTCACGCCGTAGGCCTAAATCGCTTACATCTATACCATAACCTCTTTTCTACATAAATGTTATTACAACTGTAGTATCTCAGCTCGTGTGTGCAATTACTTAACTTTAAGGTAATTGTTGGCATTAAAAAATGCAATACACACAGAACAATTTCATTTTTAACATGAAAATAAACTAAAACTAATCCCATTTGGCAGTATTAGACGCGGGTCGGACATATCGATGCGGCTGGAGGTCCATTATCGTCGCATCGCACGCATGCGGCAATGAACTTGCGGCGCGCGCTGTTCGCGCGATTTGGGAACGCCGCCGCCTTTGATGTAGCCGCCGCTGCGCCCGCTTTAATAACCATGTTTATTAATAGCGTTTGTAGTAATCTCCGTGGGCCCGCCTGTCTGCAGCGTAAGGGGATTAGCGCCCCTTTGATGAGAGTCTTGTGCCCTTGGGAATAATGTCTTCTTGTCCGTCGCGACGTATGTGCATCTAAGAATTATATTTGATCCCTAGTGACAGAAATTAATTGGAAATTGTATTTTTAGCACTGCGAAATACGTGACGAACGACATAATCTCGACTTAAGCCTCTCTTATATAAATAACTCTACCTTTTGGGGACCCTCGCGTGGAAATGATTTTGCGACCAATGTTATGATCCAATCTGATTCTTCCGCATCGGTTCGCTTGTTCTTTCACTACTATTTTTATGATAGATGAAGTTGTAAATGGTCTAGCTGTTCCTTACCAATGCCCCTTCGCTCTCCATACGATGATATATACTTGTATTGATTACTTATAAGTCATTAGATTTTCTAAATACAATGTAAAAACTTTATAAAATTTCGTATGAAAGGTTATTCCATCGCTAGACAGTTGGGCGTCGACGGCAGATGGCGCAATGCTCAATTACATTTCACCTCACCATTGTTTACGTTTCGCCATCTCGTCACCAGCCGTTAATGAATGCTCTACAATGCGCGCGTGTCGTGAATTGTCTATTGACGGAGCAGGCACTCTATTTCCTGCACGTGTGGAGCATTCTTGTTTATACCTTTTGCGTTGACGGCGTGAATGTATTATTAAGTAGTATGTTCTACGTGGAAATTAACGCTGCGTTATGACATTAGCCTTGCTTGATATGAATGTTATCATTGTTCTTTAGATTTTAAATTGAAAATATAGATTTTTTTTTTAATTGTATTATACAGTTTTCTTTAACTGAAATGTATTTTTGTCTATCATTAGTATAACCAAAGTTTCCTTTTATTTATTGTCTCCGAGAACAACGACATCATGTAATTTACTTTGTACTTTAATTCAAACTTTATTATAGCTTAAGACTATTGATCAAATTGTGTATCACCAAATAAATGGACAAAAAAATCGTAATAGGTTTTAACGTTGCAGGATTCGTGGCAATCCGTGAATTGTATAAGAGATACAAAAAACGGCATCTAAGTACCGTTTCGTTCCGGTGTAAGGCTGTGTTTCACGGCTGGTGATTATCGGAATCTGAGCGGTATGAAATTGGATACGGTGTCGTCGACCCCCGAACCCGCGGGCCCCACGGCCGCCGTCGCAAATCCGCAACAGATGCGAAGCGACCAAGCGACCACCGTGCGGACAGACGGCGCGCGATGCCACCACCGCCGTGGGTGGGTGCTACACGCGATCGTGGTGGTATCACACGAGCGAAAAATTAAGAAGACATTATGTATTATTAACTTCAGAATAACAGCGGCCGAATATTTTGTTTATGATTATTAAAATTACTATTAGAATATAATAGGTTGTTAAATGTATTGTAAAATGATGAATACTTTAAACGAGTCTTCCTCTATACATATTTCCTAGAATACGTACACAATGCGTTAGTGCTTTTAAATAACAACATTGTCCTTCTTCACTCAAGGAAACTAAATTGATTAATTTAAAAGACCTAGTTTACTAACTATAACTATAACTAGTTGTTGCCCGCGGCTTCACGTACATTTGTTTTTATCTTTCTCTCTGGAAAATTTTCTAACTTTATTTCGCATATAATTCAGAAGTTATTGATTAACATTGGTAATGTTTGTCATGAAAATAATAAAGATGTCAATAATATGTTGTTAGCGTGTAGTGCATTATATTACCATGGTAACATTTTACGATTTAATTTTCTATAGAGAAGTTTTTTTTCGTGGTGACATTGTGGGTGCAAAATTTCATTATGAATAGTTAAGGAGTTCAATCGGAATAAACAAGCTCACATTGATAATATTGAAGTTAGTAATACAATATTAACTTGGCTGAGTTGAAATTGTCGTTAATTATAAATATAAATGTCGTATAAGTAAATGAAGAAAGGGTATAGCGCACTATAATGCTGGCAGGAGGTCCATCATTGCCAGAGCCGGCAGCAGCCATTGATAGTTGATTTAATACATACATGGGCCAACTAGACCGAGGAAAGATGTAATATTATTACTGGCAGGGGGTTTTGGGGTACCTCTGATTGTCGCCTGTGTTTAGAGCTAGCCGTAGTCATTTAACATCAGGTAAGCCGCCAAGTATACCTAGTATACCTCTTCTAACCTGAATATTACGTATACTTCTAACTTTTATTACAATAGTCGAGCTACTATTATTCCCTTCGACTTACACTTGTATACCT
>JWHW01028800.1:180678-198241 GCA_000931545.1 Papilio glaucus | reverse complement strand
TTTGTAAGTTGATTTCGCATACTATTTCGCGTAATGTTTGTCATGAAAATAACAAAGATGTCAATAATATGTTGTTAGCGTGTCGAGCATTACCATGGCAACATTTACAAATTAAATCGTAAAGATTTAATTTTCTATCGAGAAGTTTTTTTTGTGGTAAATGGCTGAATAATATTTTCTGTATCCCTGACAATGTTTATGCAAAATTTCATTATGAATGGTCGAGGAGTAAAGGAGTTCAAGCAGAACAAATACACTCACATCTATAATTTTGAAGTTAGTACAATACAATATTAACTTGGCTGAGTTTAATTTCGCGTTAATTATAAATATAAATGTCGTATAAGTAAATGAAGAAAGAGTACAGCGCAGTATAATGCTGGCAGGAGGTCCATCATTGCCAGAGCGGGCAGCAGCCAGTGATAGTTGATTTGATACATACAAGGGCCAACTAGATCGAGGAAAGATGTACTATTATTACTGGCAGCGCGTTTCAGGGGTACCTCTGATTGTCGCCTGTGTTTAGAGCTAGCCGTAGTCATTGAACATCAGGTAAGCCGCCAAGTATACCTCCTTCTAACCCGAATATTACGTATACTTCTAACTTTAATTACAATAGTCGAGCTACTATTATTCCCTTCGACTTACACTTGTGTATACCTTTTTCGTTTGAAACGTCTAATAATCCGGTTTACTAGTTAATTGTTAATATCAGAATTATACCAGTTTCGTTCTTACACATAAATATGTCGTAAGCCGTACCGGCATCACACAATTTAACGAAGACAAAATAAAGACACAGATCAATCGTATCAATTAAACGCGCTGCTGACAATGGAAACAGTTCCGCATACTCATTATGGCCGTCCTTAAGATATATCATCGAGGGATCGATATTTATCGAACGCTCTCGTCCGCCACGTCCGATGACATTTTGGAGATGACAGTTTGAACTTTACAATTGGACGCCGTCTCGCCAAATTTGGGAAGCGTTCGAGCTGGGGCAATAAATCAGCGCGCGGCGTCGCGCTCGACCGCGCCGATATGTTAACATCTTAATGACATATGAGGAGTGATGATGATGTACGCACCTATGCTGATCCAAGTGAAACGCTTCAAGTTGCGAGCTGAGAGCGAGACTGGAGGAATATATGAAATAATCATTTTATCCTTCAAATGTTCTAGTTTTTAATAAAGCAGCAATAATAGTAACTGCATGAATGGGCTGAGCCGAGCCATTTATTCAACAAATAACAGTTCTATAAGTACCGGAGAATCACCAACACCTCTTAGAATACCAATGTTTTTCAAGACTGGTCACTGCCTAGAACAGGTAGAAGAGCGCAGAAATCGTTGAGCCAAAACCTCTTTTAAGAATATATTATCTAATAATCTCATCTCCCCGTTTAAGAGTATATCCTCGAGCGCTCATTCGGGAACTTTGGGTCGGCATTTACTTCATTTAAGATATATTTTTAAAACTCTTGACTCGGACTTCTATTATTACTGTTTTACTTAATGCTACGCTGCTTACAAGACACAAGTTGTATTTTTGTTTCTTAGTAACATTCCGCACGCTCGTGTCTTGAGCTCAGTGGCATCGCGGCCGACGTCGCGTATTCGTCTCACCGGCGCCTGCGAAGCTCATACAATATTAATGGCCGTCGCCGACTGCGACTAATGCCCGCAAACCGGCCAATTAAATAACTATTGATCACGAAAAAAAAACCAGACCCGTGTTAGAAAACAGTGGCGCTACTGGCGGGACCGCGCACTGTCGATTTAGAGAACTATTAACTTGCAAATGTCTTGTTTACTCGTGTCCACAGACAACATGCGCAAAAACCATGCGGATGCTCCGCACCGGGATGCAACAGGCGCCGATCTGTAATTGACTTAGATAATCGTTTGTTATTCTATTTTTTATCTGTAACATAAATAAAACAATGAACAGACGTGTTTAAAGTAACATCACTAACTTAGTCATGTACTTACGTACATTAACTACGATGAAATTGACTCGTAAGAGATTTATTAATCGACTTTAAAGTAATTTTAATAGTTTATAAGCTTTAGATTTTATTGTACTAAGTTTTATGTTCTTATAGGTCCATATTTGTACCATTAAAGTATATATTTTTATAGCATAGTATATTGCTGTTGGCCACACATTGACCACGTTACCTAGTCATAGTTATAGACGTGCCCCTTATCCCACTCCTTAGCATACTGCCCTCCATATCACCGACCGTTGCCGGACTTGCCCCACTGGCTACTTACCGAGACATTGTTTTTTTGCCGCCTTCACCTAAACAAATTGCTAGTAATTAGGCTTAGTGATGACTTATAGCGGTATATCGATGTTTTTTTACTTAAAAAATATAACTCTTTACTCTTGAACGAATTTCTTAAACCAATTTAATAATATACATTATAGAAATACTTAAAAAATATGTACTGTTAATTACTAACAATTGTATAACAATTTTTTAATGTTAGGTTGTTCTGTTGTTGAATCGAAGAACATCCTAATTATTTTAAAAACATCAAATGTGTGAAGTTATCACCAAGAAGCGAAATGCTATAATTATGTATCCTCTCTTAGGGTACCGTACAAAAAGGGTAAAACGGGACCTTATTACTAAGACAGACAGACAGCGCGTCTGTCTGTGTGTCTGTCTGTCTGTCACCAGGTTGTATCGCATAAACCGTGATAGTTATTTTCGCAGATGATGTATTTCTGTTGCCGATATAACAACAAATACTAAAAAACCGAATAAAATAAATATTTAAGGGAGCTCCCATACAACAAACGTGTTTTTTATAGATAATGGTACGGAACCCTTCGAAAACCAGCCATCGCGAGTCTAACTCGCGCTTGGCTGGTTTTTAACTTAGCGTTATTAACTTATTTAGCTAGAACTTATCGATATAGTTCATCTGATTTGTTAGCGACGGCACTATCGCAGTGACGTCTATCCGTCCTCCACTTTCCTCTGAGGCATTCGCGCGGAGGCGTCAACTGTTTGTCTAACCTACCCGACATTCGCACACGAGTGTCGCACGCAAACATTTAAAGCCTAGGAGCGTTTGAGATGCTTCTTGTTTGAATGAATGTTGGAAATAAGCTAGTTGAACACGCGGCTATACAACATGACGATATTTTATATAGATGAAGTCCTTACCCTCTTAGCCTTTGTCAGGACCATCACCTGTGTGGTCATTCTCCGCAGATTCAAGAATAATATAGCTAAATAAGTAAATGTAGCATTTTGTGACACACCGATATCAAGTAACTACCGTCGTAACATTTCTGAACATCAAAAGACCGGAGAAGTTCCCAGTCTTTATGGGGGAAGGAGGAGAGAACGTAGTCTTCGGAACCTCACTACTAAACCTAAAGGCGGAAGTACAAATACGACTACTTCGCGCCAATACTCTTTTAGTACGTGGTATTTCCTTAGAGCTTATTTTACTTTAACAAACGCGATAATGACGCGTAATGTGATATGCCATGCGCTGCGGCTGCGGACTGTCCCCAAGTATAACGTCGCCGAGTACGACAGATCTCAGGTCAATGATATCGCTATCATCGACGCACGCCAATCCGGCGATTACATCGTAATGCCGATTAGAATTTATAATGTCCACCTTCTTGCAGAGATGATTTCATCGCAAGGGATTACTGTCTACTGTCGCTGTAGTTCGTGCTTCGTGCTGTAGGGCTAGGGACGGATAATTTTTCGACGGTCACTTAATACCGGTACATTCTTATTTACAATTCTATTGTTTATGCTCTTCCGTCTTTATAACTCTGCAGGTAGACAGCAATCGCTCTCCAAGCAATCACCCTTATACTGTCCTTATATTGACCCAAACGCGACAGGAAGTGAGCATGTCGCTTCACCTGGGACGCCGACCAGACCTGGATCATTTGTGATTTCTTGAAAAATATGACAGTCTTGACAGTCGGTACGAATTTTACTTGGGCTGACAGTCAACCCATTTCGCAGATGGACTTGTACAAAAATTAAAAAAAACTTTACTAATCTATGGTCGGTGTTTTAACTTAGTTAAAAACAAATGCATAAAATTGAATGTACAGCTACTTGTACCGTAAGCAGTAACTCTATCGTGAAACGGACGGTCAAACAAATTGTTGCGAGCTATAAACAAGGATTCGCTCGCAAATAACGAGAGATGAGTATTGGCGCGGCCGGTAACTGGTCTAGGGTCAATTGGCCGCCGTTGTCCGTGTACGAGTTTACGAGCCCCTTTCACACGCCTCGCGCTTCGGGGAGCTTCGCTTGATACTTATTGGATTACTGCTTATATGTCGACGAGTTTCGAGATCACTATCAGAAAAAATAAAACGGTACATATGGTCAAACACCACTAGCGCCAGTTTCGGTGACCGAAAACACAATCCGATATTGACTTCTCATTTTTTCCGTCTTCATAACTAAGTTCTGAATGAAGTTTTGAGTAACTTATGCCTGTAGGCAGCAGTTAACTTGTTTGTTGCTTTCTTGAAAAAAAAAAAACTGCTTGGCTTTTAATATAAATATCATAATTTGCTTATCGTATCGCTGTTATTGATTACATCAAATATTAATCAGTTATACAATATGGTCACAAATGCAACATCTCGTATCGCGTAAATTTAATTTTAACTTAAAGACAACTTATAATAGAAAAAGTTTAATGTAGTTTAATTTACAAGATCGCAGAGTTCATTGTCGGGCGGGGTAAGGTGAAGGTCGGACAACCAGTGATGGCCGCTGGAGCGCGATGGTGGCGACACGTCTCTCTAATGGCAGGAAGCGCCGCTTTACTGCGGTTGCACCATTTCATGCTTCATGAATTCAATTTTTAGAAGTTTTTGGTGTTATATATATATTTGGTATGTGCTGTGGGCTGGGGAAAGAATAAGAAGTTAGACGAAAGGTCGAAAATAATGAGAGAGGGAAAAAAATACTGTAATAGGCGATGTCGTCACTAATTTTAAACTTGACTAATCAATCAATTAAGTCCTATGAGTTTTTATGAACTTATTTGTCTCTGTTATTCTCTAGTTGTTTTTGAATTGTACCTACTATCAAATAAAATTTCCTTAGTAAATACTATAGTCCTATCTCTGATCCAACCTAACTCCAGCAGCATAAAGCATATATTTCAGGAATTGGTTTTACACACTAGTATAAACGTAGTCCAATATCTACATTGTATTTTCAAGTACATTGACTTAAGTTAGCAAGGACCTGTGCTTGGCGAGACGCTGAAGTGTGCGAAAACTTGAATTAATTAAAGTGTATGAGGCGGAAGATGTGCGTCTGAAGTGGAGGCTCTAAAAAGTTTTTAGTATAAAGGGAAGGATTCTTTATTTGCAATTTAGTTTATACATCAATCTATAGTTAAAAAAACTATCAGTAAAAAATGCAAAAGTTAAAATATTTCAATTACTTAATGTAATTCCAATTAATACTTTATTAGAAGCGGAACTGAGTATTTAAGTCGATTTTAATCGATCTATAAGTTAATGACTGTACTAATACAGCAAAGGCCACCCGCTGTCGTCTCGCGCACTTAGTTACAAGTCACAAGGCCGCCTAGGGTGAGTGACGAGGCACCTCTTAAGACACGTCGTCCAAACAAATTTCTTCGTATTGTGGACTTTTTAAACGGGTCAAGGTTTTGCCTCGATCGATCGAATTACTGGCCATCGAGCGAGGAAAGGCGTTCGATGTGTGACGTGTGATTCGTTGCTCAACTGATCTCCGCGTATTTTGACTTATGAAATTATACATTAAACATAGTTATTTATCGTTTGCCTAATAAAGATTTATATGTAAGACTGTTATCATAAATAAAATACCTTGGTTTACTACATTTTTATGCATGACTTTACAACACCGATTGCAATAACTTATTAAATGAAAATGTTGAAATATATCATTTAATTACTCAATGTACTTGAAATAATATACTTTCCCATACCATTAAGAAAACACGCCTCTTACAAAACGAACATTTAATTTAGCGTACCGCAATTACTAACAAACTGTCGAAACGAAAGAAAAAAACATTTGCAACACATTGCCTTGACCTACACGCCATATTAGTAATTACAATTGTAATACAAAACCGTAATAGAAATTAAGTGTGTAATTGCTAGGCGCATTCTTCGGACGGGTACTTAGCTCAAGGGGGTATTGTGCAGAGAATATGTTCCGTGTTTGTGTTTCCCATGACCCGTACCGTTCCAGTTGCGTAGCGCTGGGTTGCGCGCTCTGCTCTAATCAAACAGCCCATGAGCTCCGGCCAAACAAGGTGAAACCTTTTAAGTGTGACATGAGACAATTTTAACTGTCAGACATAAAGACTGTTTAAGTTGGTTTAGCCCACATTTCCACCGCAGCTTACTCGAACGAACATTTCCGACTTAAATAATCATGTTAACGTTTTATAAAATGGAATAAAAGTTTTTTTTAGGTTAAATTCTATCAAATTTATTAGTGTTTTTTCAAATGTAAATGTAAGTCTCGAAGGCAATGAGCCCATCATCGGTACTGCTAGCCTACAGTACATTAAAAAAAATATCTCTGGGTTTTATGTGATATTTATTAACAAGCATGGTCATGAGAAGATCATGAAAAGATCTGTAGGAAGATTAGAAATTTCCTCGGTGCCTGATCATAAATATACTACAAAGTACAGTCATATAATTACTAATAAAAAAATACAATGGACTAAATTATAAAAAACCACTGACCATTTTCTTTTCGGCTATTAGAAATCCAAATATTTTTTGTGGTAATCGAATGTAAAAAATACTATCATTTTAAGAATTTAAATTTGAAGAATTTCGTACTGTAAGGCTTGGAGCCAAATAATAAAATGTAGTTAGTAATAGGGGGCTAATTTTTATGTTCGCGTGTGGGCGGGACATGGATCACTCCAGAAAGTCCTGTTCCCTGAACAACCCCAAAAACAGTCTTATTATATTTATTGCTTTATTGCCCTGAATAGTTACGATTCATAGTCGTGCCACTCAATTTTTATTTTAAAACATGTTTGTGGTGGAAAGCGTTAGAATAGTAAACAGTGACCGGGAGCGCGGGGTCAGACGCCGTGTTCCGCGTGGGCCGACTCAATGGTCGCGACGTGAATGGGTGTCTTTACGGCGGCGCTTGCGGGACCTCAATGGGCGGCTCATTCTGACATAGACAGCGGCCCCTTGTATGTCATAGCTCGTATTGGAGTCTACCACCTTTTGGAACTATTACGTGTCGTCATGGAAATCAATCTTCTTTTCATTTTAACATTGTCTTATCCGTAAGTCATTACATGTACTTCCAAATTGTAGTATATGTAGTTTGTTCCACATCAAGATGAAATTTTTGTAAACAAAGGTTACACCTTACCTTTTATGTTCGTAAATTCTAAGATATTTTGGAAAAACAACTTTTCTCTCATTACCTTATAACATAAGCTATCCATATTATACAATTTCACTTCATTTTATCTCACAATTTCCACAAAATAACAGTTCCAATGCAAGTATAAAAAGTGTAATGGCCGCCATGTAGTATATAGTAAGTTACTTTTTTTGTTGGTTATTTTTTATATTAAATAATGCGGACACTAAAATGTATATTTCTGGTTTTGCGTAAAATCTTAAATCCTAAGTCCTAGACTACGAAACGATGTCAACTATAATTCATTCGTCTTAAACGTCAATACGTCTTTCAATTAAAAAAGTGCATCTAACAATAGACATATTTAATTGATCAATTATCCTGTACCACTTTAGATCAACAATTTTCACCATTAAAGGTGTCGAAGGGAACACTTATATACCAAAATAGGGATTTATTGTTATCAATACACTTAATTGGTCGAACGCTGCGAGTCACCGGCAAGCAATTCAATTTCCATATCTGTTAGAAAATAAGCATTTAAGTAGACGTGTGTGTCCGCATGAGAAATGATTGTAACTTTTTAATGTATTTGACATTTTATACAATTTATTATACATTTCGCAGCACAATAACACAGAACCGAACAAAAGAGGCTTCTTGTTATTTATTTACATGTTATCGGTCGTGTAACGTGTACACTTGATACACGGTTATACTAACGTTTCTATCGGAGGATTTTTTCTCTTCTCTTTATCCTTTTGATAGACAAATTTATTAAGCAGTTACATGAGATCGAATTAAATAAGGCGAAGGAGGCGCAATACTCAATCAGTGCACAATGAAGTTAAATTGGCGAGATGGCCGCAGAAATATCAAGCCAATCGTTTTGCCATCTATTACTTTTGTTGTTTATACGATATATGAAGTCTTTGATAGGCTTTAAATCATTAGTTTATTACTGAACCTATAAAATGATAGCAGTGTGCCTTTTATTCTACTATCTAAGACGTCTTACACCAGTGATATTTTCAAAGTTTTATGTTGAATGAAGCAAGATATTATTTAAGCTTAATTATACGTAAATTGATTTTGTTATACGTAGATGAATGAATGCTTTCTGTATAAATTTACGGTTACGACGGTTTACGTTGCGGACCACCGGGCTTGACTGTAAAGGGACACGCACATACGCCGCGCACTCGCCCGTTGGGCGAGTAAAGTATCGGATGGCGAGTCCCACCGTGTTGCGAGGTGTGCTCGCCTGTGAGTAGTCCATGTTACTCCGACCAATGTCGATTATGGTCAGTCAGACAATATGCAAGCGACTAATGAATTTTGTCATTAAAGGACAAAAGTACGGTAGTATAACATTGTAAAATCATAATGAATTTAGTTTTATACACTTTCAACTATGATGATTTATAAAATGTACTATTTGTATTATGTTACACTTAACTAACATATGTTGTTTATCATATGTTTAAACTGTCACAACATTTTATGATAGAGCTTTTATTGTGTACCATTCCTAAGACTCTACAAATCTGTCATTCGCTAAGTGAAATAGGCGTTTATGTAAATGACTCAGGCAATATTGCCTGTTCAATAAGACATATTTTATCGTGTCACAATAGTATATGCCGGCGGGCGGCGGGCGGCGGCCGCGGATGCTGTGAGCTGGACGTCTTTATTCGCAGCACTAATGGCTCCGGCTTCTATGAATATTAAGCGGTACTTCCAGCGCTTGTACTTTGTTAGGTGAACAACTGCTACAAATCAGTCAATATTTCTAATTACATTCCTTCTTTCACAATATAGTTTTTAAAACAAATTTCGTATTTTTGCTAATGTAACTTATGTGTGTACAATAAAGACAGTATAATGAAGACCTAAGAAGAAGTTAAGTAGATAATCAATTGATTAAAAATAAATAAATAGATATGCGCTCACGCCTGTAACCAGAGGGGTAGGTAGAGATTATGGATTTCCATTTGGCGCGATCCCGGTACACCTCTCTCGTTTCCTGTACATCCATACATCTTCGCATACAAGGTCGTCGGTTAAGGGTACTCACTAATCCGATCGATATAAGTTCTCTTTGGAATTCTACCAACGCTGCCACTCAATTTAAATTGATTAAAAAATCAAAAGCTTAACTGACTGTTTATCATTATACCTTATTCATAATATGCCAAGCTGTTAAGGCTATAGGAGGTGACAATAGAACGTTTGTTCATACATACGTTACACTCCTTCTGGGTCAGTGGAGCAAAAAAAAATCACTGTTAAGATTTATATTCGATTTTTGACAATAATGTATTTTTAGCCGAATTCGACTGAAGCTGGCTTTTCTCTATGGGATATGTAATATCCCGAAATATAAATTATATCCCGCGATTGGCCTTCACGCTGTTATATATGTCTTTTGACTCGTTTCTGTTTGTCAATGGATCGTATCATTAAGGAGAGATGGCGTACCGGGGGCGCGGAGGTTGTGCGGGAACAGGATGAAATAAATAGTTTGAAAATATCGCTTCGGTCGTTCGAAAAATATATTTATATCTCTCTATGTAACATACATACAACGGTATTATTGTTAAGTATGGTTTTGATTGATATAAAATGTAGTCTATAAAGACATTACCTATATATTTTATGTTTTGAATCATGATTACAATAGTGAAATAGTTCCACTTGATGATGTGATGACTCCGCTGTTAGTATCAATTAATAACATGACGTAATAACTTGCGATTGCCTCACTTTGTAATGAAGCAACCAACACGGATTTATGTTGATGTATTGTGGAATGTTACTGTAAAAACTATGTACCTGCGTGAGAAGCATTCAATGTATAATTAAACTTGTTGCCAAGGATGTCCTAGAATATAATTTCAACATGAGATAATTTTTTGTCACTGTAATTCATAGGTTCATTGAAAGGGGATGCCGTTGGCATTAAGTCCACGTAAATACATTATTTGTGTGTATTATGGACTATCTTAGTCGCTTTCCTGTCTTTTGGATTTAATTACCTTGACCAACTTTAATTACGTCAAAAAATCATTTATGTTCAATACCAGTATGTACGAGTATTATGTTAAATATATGTATTTGTGAGTAACGTATATGTCTGTAGCAATATTTACTTCAGGCAGTAATTTTATCAATAAATATTAATCTCTTCCGTTGCGTGGGATATTTGATATAGGAATTTATATTGGCTTGAATACAGGTTCAGTGTAAATATTCCCAAGTAACCACTGATGCATATCGCACAAATTCAAGCAGCTTCTGTGTACGTTATAAAAGCTGGTGCACACCATACTAATATCCTAATAGAGTAATCATATAAAGGGATTATTTGGACTAACATTTATTTAGTCAATTAAAAGAGAAGAAGTAATAACTTTTTACTTTTTTTTTACAATTACCGGACAAAATGTAAATGTAATAAAATCCTACAGCACATTGGTGATTAGAAAACTATGACCCGGTCTAGTCGATCCATTAATTTAACAGTAACAACTGATGCGTGAGCCATGCTTTACTTGTGGTAGACGCAGATGTTGATATCTCTTTGCCATGTAAATATTTGTGTTAAGCATTTGCCGGTTATTGTACAGAATATTTGTCTGGAGCAGTGGTGGCCATGTGGTATAGGCTCCAACTTACGTACTGTAGGTCTTGGGTTCGAAACCAGGCAGGCGCTTTTCTTTGTGTAATTTATTTCACCACCACTGCTCCGAAAAACGGTGAAGGAAGACATCGTGAAAAAACCGGCATATCTTAGAACTACCAAATTCGAACTGTGACATCCTCCAACCCGCACTGGGCCAGCATGGTGGATCACGGCCGTAAACGTACTAAAAAGGCTGCTCATTATTATTATTTGCCAGTTATTTTATCATAAAACCTTTTAAAAGACGCAATTACCAGAACGTTTGACAGATTTTGCAGGTCACTCAGCCTTTCGGTTGTCGTAGCTTTTGTGAGAAAAACTTGTTTTCCTCGTTACAAAAGTATCAGTATTGAAAACGTGTTTATGTGACGTTTTGTATGTGTTTTGTACGAATGTTGCAATGCGCACATACTCCGTGATGAAATAATGATAGTGACGAATCGAATTTGTAATGATAATGGTTGGAGGAGCAATCAAAATATAATTACATTAGTGTGGCGCCGGTAGCCGTTTGTCGATGCTGCAATCGAAGTTATGATAATTATGAATAAAATTATCTTTCCATGAATATTTTATATCCGTATAATTAAAATTTTGATGTGACGTAATATTTAATAAATAGATAGGCAATATTCATGATGACTTTGATATTATGAAAGAATTTATCATCAAAACTATGCATATCATTAATTTATACAGTACGTATTTTATTGCTGTTTTTTTATTGCATAAACTACATGATAGATTATTCTTGTCATGCCTCTATAAAATGCGATAATTCCCAATCGGCGTGTGACAGTATTCGTGTTTTCAATTCATATTTTGATGGTTGACATTTATATGACGGATTACGATGTAATCTTTATTATATATAGCGATATGTGTATGTAGGTATGTACGTTCCCTATAGACTTAAAAACGTCTTTTCCAGCGTGGGTGTGGAGTACTGACCGAAGCCCACGCATGCAAAAGCATGCGTGTCTCTTGTGAAACGTTGGCTACAAGTGCTCTCAACAGGTTCTTTTGTATTGCATTGATAACTCCTCCCGAATTATTTAAAAGTTCTTTTGCAAGTACATAATGAATTGTTAATTTGTGTTACAGGTACGTTTCTAAGGAGCCGAGCGACTGGTTTGTATACATCGTTAACAACTGTAGACGAAAACTCGATAAAAAGAATGTTGTTTTTTAAGGTATTTATTACATTACATAATTATTAATTATATCTTAATAGATATATTTATCTAAACTTCTTATGTATATGAAATCGTGTAAACCGCACCACGGCTTATGTCAAATAAGGTCTTAAAAAGATCCGCATATAGATGTACATATTACGTAATACCACAAGAATTTAGTATGTACTAAATAACACAAATATGTGCCATATACAAGCAGTTACTTTAACTTGAACCTTTAACTTGCCTAATCGGACTTCCATATTTGTTTTTAATATCATAAAACATTTATGAAGTATGTGTAATTTTATAACCATTTTATCTATAATCTGCTCTGAATTATACTACATGCTGGCTTTGTCTGATCAAAAGATTAAATGTACGCGAGTAATGTCACACATTTATAAAGACGTGGACACACTAAAGCGCAAGATGGCGAAGTCTCACTTTAAATGATAATTTAGTCTTCACCATCCCGGATTGATTTTATACATAAAACTAACAATGCCTCCATGTTATCGTGTGATTAGAACTTTATATTTGCATGTAACGATTATTTTTCTTTGTCTATATGTTACAGTAAATAATAGTAAAATATAACAAACCAGCCTTTTCTAGAATGTTCCCCACTGTAGGGGTACAGGCCTCCTCCCCGAGAGAGGGCGTTACAGTAAAACCTTTAACAAAATAGTATGTTAAAATTTGATAGCTATTATAATTATCAGAAGTTTTAGTTTATGTGTATCCGTATATTGATTTTTTTAGGATTAGCATCCTTATTTGAGACAGTCAATATTATTTAGGGCTTTCATAACAGTAACGTCAGTGGTTTACCAATGAAGATTTATGATTGCAACCAAAGTTCTAAAAGATGTCTGACATCTGGCTAATTTCGTCGTAATGAAACGTTAGGTTTTTGTCGACCGTACAGTTAATAAAATGTGACGTGTTTAGAACTAGGCCATCATTATTGCAGCGCCCGGCTAACCGTTCGTTTCCACTGTCCAAGGTTTCTCTCCGAAAAAAAACAAATGATTATCATCTCAGTTTCTTTTCAGCGTTTTATGTAAATGTTTTCGGCAGTGGAAACCCACGGTAAGACAAAACTATTATTAACGCAACCATCTGCGAACCCACGAGAACGTAGCTAATGAAAAGAACGCGTACATACTGTTGCAGTGCGCGGCCAGTAATTGTGTATTCATGTTTGCACTTAATTTTTCCAGTGCAATTGAATTCGTCCAGTTAATAAATTGAGAGGCAACCGGCACAATGGGCGGCTAATTGTGCCCGGCCGCGTCTGCCCGCTCCGCCGAGCCGATAATGAACGCCTTTTGCATCCTATTGTGGCTTTCAAGTCGGTTTGCTCGCTTTCTTGCGGGCTAATTAATGCTGTATGACGAATTGAGGATCCCGCGTAGCTTCTTAACAGACGCTGTTACGTTAAGATGCTCCTCTAATTGTACAGATCCATACAATTTTATTTAAAAAGTCTCTCAAATCTTACTGGTGATGACAGAGACAACATTCACTATTTGCTTTCATCCGGCGTATTCCTTATAAGATAATAATACAACAAACCTGAAAACATTTATAAAAAAAAAAAAATCCTTTACTTTTTTGTCCTACTTGGAATCGAACCCTAAACTCTGAATTGCTTGGTTAGCTAGTGAATTGCTAGACATTTTTCAACGAACACAGAAGCAATTTGTCAGTAGTCGTGTAAATAGTAGCTCCATTGGCCAGGTCACTGTAGTACAGAAATGTAAGTGAAGAGAGACGTTATTTGTCAAACCTAAGCCTACAATTATTACCATATTACGTCACCCCTATTCAGAGCTTACCTAACGTGAGAAATCACCCTAATTAATCTTCGGGCAGTTAACATCTCAAAAACACCTGTTTCCTCGTGCGCCGGAATGTTTTGCGCGCGTTATCTATGCAAGCGAGCGGCGAACAAAGACAACCCGACGATTGCATATTTTAATGTTAATGTATTACATCTGTATAATTTACGTCGTACGCTGAACGCAAATGATGATGTAAAGACCTCGACACACTCGTTTTTGTCATTCACTATTATTATGTACTGTTATTAAAGAATATGGATAATGTGAAACGGCTTACCGTCCCGTGGGTTCCGTGTTTTAAAAGTTTTTTCTTGAAACTTCGAATTTAGATTCGATTTAATTTTATGTAGCGCTATGGAAGTTCTGATCAATGTAATAAAGTTCATAATGAAATTAAAGTAATTAGTGGTATAAGTTTTAAACACTCCGAACATTTATAAGTTAAACTACCAATTGATATCTACTTCAAAATGTGTCGCGACACTAACAATTAATGTTCGTTATTATAGTAGAAACATAATTGAAGGTTCAGCGAAGGTTGGAGCTAAGTGCATCCGTGCACAGAATGCGGCGCGGCGCGGATGATCACCGCTCAGATAACATCTCCGCCGTCATTACAGGACGACATTAAGATAAACTCGAACACTTAACGGCCTATGCCGACTGTCACTAATGCGACTACTATTCAATAAATACATTACATTAATGCTCAACAATGTCGCGTTAGAATAAGCTCGGCGGCGTTAAATCCCATTGTCAAGAGGTCTAAGCTCTGCTCGATTACTAACCGCTTCGTAATCTAATCTGTACGCCTTCATGATAACGCTGCACGCATTCGCGACGTCGAAAGCGCTTAAGAGCATCCGACGAGCAATAGATTAAAAGTCGATGGTAATCGATTACTCCGCGCGACTCGGTTCCCTGTCGGCGACCCGGCTGCCGACGCATTAATTCCCAGCCGCCGCGTGCATTGCGCACCCGACGGATTTGTCACCGAGGTACTTTCACTTCTCTTGGCTCACGTTCGATGAACCGACATTGTTTATCGTGCCGAGAACTCCGCCGGAATGCCATCTACTCGCATCTTAATGAGCCATAAATCCGTTCGTTATTATTGCGTTCATGGCTCGAATTGAAGCTCCTGATCGTTGACCGTCCGGCATCCCATTCATGTGAAGGCCGAAAAGAAAATAAACGTGACGCGGGACGCCGTCGCCGGTCCTAGCGTTTCCGTTATTCTAAAATTAAAATCACATATCATAGTGTCCAGACGCTCCCATGTTGCGACCTGTTTCTCGGATTAACGACTCTCAGTTGTTGGATTAAAATACAGTTTTGATGTGGCGCTTCAAAATGCGATTGACACGTCATCACAATGGACGCCGCTCCAGAGTCGCGGATGACTCACGGCTCCTGAAGTCACGGTCATGAGACGTACTACAGACGTTACAGAGGCATTTTGAAATTTTGCCAATGACTGTTTCGCAAGAAGCGATTATCGTAAAATCCGTAGTTCGTTGGCAGTGACCTAAATAGCTGCAGGTCACGGCCGTAATAGATATGGCCGGCTAGTGAACCGCTACGTTGGGAGCGCTACGGCATCATGAGTTCCATCAATCCTCTAACTGAAGATAAATGTAATTTACTGCACGTCTTTGACACTGCGACCGCGCGGACGGAATACGAAATGGCGTTGAGTCTTCGCTGTCTCGGTTTTACAGTTATAGCCGGCGGGAGAAAACAGACAAAGGGCGGCTAATGCGCGTTTCGTGTCTCCCGTAGAAGGGCAATACGGAAACTCGAGGCAGCCACCGCGGCGGCGTCGATATGGGCCGCTCCAACCACGCCTGTCAAATCTCGCACATCTTCCTCTTTATGGCCACTGTTAGCGTCATAACGGTACCGAGTATTGTTTGTGCTCGTAAATGCCGTTGTTTACTGCTGTTTACTGGACTCGTGATTACATTTCGTTTCTGAATACATAAATATCGCGTATTGTTTGCTTCATAATGTACCACTCCTAGTTCTCCGGGTTGAGTAGTGATTTTCAAAAATACTTATACTTAATATATTTTTGCCATTCGTTTGGATAAATTTATCTGGCATTTGTCAGAACGGCCTCAGTTTATCAGACTAAAGTATCCATCCGAGCTGTTGCTGGCGCATTTGCGAGGGACGCAGTAACGCTATCGCGCTACGTTCGCGCCGTTATCGCAATATCCATTTCCGGCGATATCATTCATCGGCCCAGCCTCCCCTTGACCGTCCCGCTACCCCCGTAATGATTTATTGCATCTCATTAAACGGAGTCGCGCGATAAAATCCACGCTATCGCCATCCGCACAAATTTCTAGCGCCGCGATTCCCGATTAATGCGACGTATCTATCATTGCCCTGTTATTTATCTACGCCTGCAAGCAACATTTAACTGAAGCAATGAAGATGAAGTCAAGATAGCCAAGTAGTTACGTACTTCTTTAAAATGCTGACAACCCGGTATACATTTCTTGGAGGGCAATTATAACAGAAATATTAAACTTTATAGCTATTGTTTTAATTTCAAGTCCACTAGTAGTTTCTCTGCTGGAGATAGTATGTATGATAAGATATGTCTATTTTGGTTCCTGTTTAAAAGATTCAGTAAATAGTACTTCGAATACCTAAACATCATTACCAATTCCAGCTGGTCTCTCCTATAACATAAATAAAACTCAAGATACTGAAACTTTGACCAGTACTCGCAGGTCATCCATAACCTGATTGCGAATGTGACAAATAGGGATAGTGGTGATTAGCCCTCCGTGCGGTCTAAAACCCCGCGGCTGATCGCCTGTTGACAAAACGCTAATTGTCGCACGATTACGATCGCCTTGCGCGCTGACAATGACGAACGCTCGCTCCGAGTGCACCTGTATCGCGATAAACGTACCGATTTATCTAGCGATTGGCCAGATTAATAATTTTGAAGGCGTTCCTTGTCACTAGCACGACCTGTCAAAATAGTTTAATCGATTGCCTATTGAGATATACTTCGCTAGCAGTTTTTGTTATATTTCGTTTGTTATTTTCTCTTCTATTCTGCTTATTTCTTGCTTATTGATAAATCATAGATTTATTGCGTTCTAACATCATAGGTGTGACCTCCTTCCACTGGTATACCAATGAAAGCCGTTTAAAATTGACGCTATAGAGTGGCCTATTCGAACACCTATTGTGACCAACAGATGAATAAAAAAGCCTTGAGTAACAAGACTAACCTAAATAGTTTATAATAATTTGGCAAAAACTCAAGGCACCGGGCCACAATAGCTGCGTTTGCGCCGCTCCCACAATGCCACTAGCGACCTTGCGCTCCTTCAACAACATTGTATTGTACCGTGTACGCGCTTGTGACAAAAATGAATAGGCTAAGATGAATTTATAAATATATAT
>JWHW01028800.1:135227-147964 GCA_000931545.1 Papilio glaucus | reverse complement strand
CTGTCTACTAAACTTATACATAATGAGCTACATGATGTATTACTGCATGTAATGCATCACATCACTGAAGTTTATATGTAGCAATTGTTGCAACACATCCTTGTGGCATCTGTCTAATTCAAATTATTATGAACACTACTCTTCCTTAATCTACTGCAAATCAATAAGATCATAGATACAGTCACTGCTCCAATGAACCAAAAAGCCTTGGTAAAATTGCACATGGCTGTATTAAAACTGTAAATAAAGTTGAAAATTATGATGTTTAAAAAATATTATATGAATACAAAATTCAACTGCCACTCACATTTGTGTTGTTCACTTTTTTGAGTGGCAGTGTTGATAGGGGACGCCCTAAGAGAACTTATATCGATCAGATTAGTGTCTTACTAAAAAAGGGCGATATAAGGAGCACCTATAACCGACGAGCATGTATGAGTAGATGTATGAATGTAGAAGAAGCGAGAGAGGTGCGCCAGGATCGTGCCAAATGGAAATCCGTGGTCTCTGCCTACCCCTCTGGGTTACGGGCGTGCGCTCATACAAAATTCAACATCAGCATTCATACATTATATTTGAAAAACCACTATTGCTTGTAAAAGAAGAGTTTTTTGTCAAAGATATGCATCAATTTTACTATTAATAAACATTATAATTGTAAAACAATCATAAGCCTAAACGGGAAATTCCTTCTAACGGTTAAAAAAAACGATAAATTAAAAAAAAATATTTAATGCCAACCATGAGTACTTAAAAAAACCTTTTAAAATAATTGTTTTTTCTTTTCAACCACGTCAACACGTCGATTGGTTAAGACGAATTTACTGAAAGGAAGGAAGCCAGGTGGGAAGTGAGATCACGTGAAGGTATAGAAACAATAATCCGGTAAACGAAGGATCAAACCGGATCGTGTCTATGTAGTTACGGGCAGCTGTTTGGGTTAGGCGGTTCATTGTGAGTAACGTGTGTGCTCTCGATACACTATCGTGTGTCGTACATTGGAATGTGTAGGGCTGCTATAAATTTGAATACTTAATTCTATTTTATATTTGACCCTTTTTATTAACTCGATTGTTTGCTTTTCACCGGTATGCACACATGTACTTCAAAACGCCAGTTTAACAGTGGTAGAGCCCAAAACAACGACATCTGTTGCATGAATGGGCCTGCTCGACCGGTGAAATACAAAGACCTCATAAAAGACAGGCGTGAAACAGAATATTCTGCGTTTCGTGTGACTAGTGAGGTGAGGGCTAATTCTAGTCGTATTAGTAAAGGGTGGGAAGGGGAAGAGGACTTGACGGTGAAGGGGATGAATAGGAAAGGGAAATAACCATTATCTGTTTATCCCCTCCTTTGTCTATTAAAGGTAGGCAACGCACCTGCAACTGCTTGTTGCAAATGTCTATGGGTTCCGATGTTTTCAAGTCTTATACGATTCGATCTGAATTTAAACGATAAATATGAATATTCATATACCCAACTTGAAACTCGATGAAATCCGTATAACCTTACGTCCTTTTGACATCGCCTTTTTCGTTTATCATATTCTACTATTAAAATGGTTTGGTTCAAGCGTTACATGGCAACAGAAAAACTGTGATAATTTCGCATTGATAATATTTTAATATTTGTTTCTAGCCTGTATATTTAGTTATTCTAGTAAAACCAACATTACATTTATAGCCATTTATTTAATTTACATTTACTGCAAGATGTCTGTCACGTGTTTGTTGCTATGTTGCGTGTAGAGCTCGTGAGTGTGCACTGTCCTTATCTTAGATTAGAGGCTTTTATACATTATGTATGAACGTCGGGTATTGCACGTGCAATGTCAACTTCTGTGGGGGTAAATTTATTCCCTCCATAAATTACGTCAATGTTATCGAGGTATTAAAACGTTTTATGTCTATACGTCTTACTCGTCTCACGTATTACCTACGTAGGTAGAAGCGACCACAAAGAACCTAAGTCATTGCAATGTTACGATATGAGATGTTGATTGAAGACGAGACGTAGTCATGTGACAACAAAATCATATGTACTCGTCATCTTAGAAACATTTGTAATTTCTTTTTTATCGCGAAGCACTGATATTTTTAATTCGTGCAGAATTAAAAATATCAGTGTGTCTGGAGCCCGTTTTTCATAAAAAAAAGTTAACGACGTATTCGGAATTCTTCTGATCGTTTCGAGTGTCTATGGCTAGCTGTTGCCACTTTACATGTTAAGAGCCCCTTGCTTGTTGCTTCCTCTAACCATAAATACCATTTCTTCTGAGAATATTCTGGAAACTTCAAAGTCCTAAAGTGTAAACTGACCGGAACGACCACCTCCACCAAAGCTCCTAAGCTAAATCGTCTAAATCTCCGTTTTACACCCAGCAATAAATTACAGCGACTGAAAAAAAACCGTTAAATCTTATTTTTTTTACTTGTTTACGGCCCTACTCATTGTGAATAGTTGTTCTCGTAGTTTTCTAGCTCTGGCTGAAGGTATGAGGCCAGTGGCTCCACGTTTCTAATTAAAATCTCAATCACAAATTGCCATCCTTAAAGCAACGGACGCTAGTGGATTTATGTGTATCCATAAATCCAGTAGCGTCCGGTTAAATTTGCCTTCAAGCGACATTTGTTTTGCAAACACGAGGTATTGTATTGGGATGTAGAAGTGATCAGTCTAGTGTCGGGGCGTTCCTCGGTGGTCGGCCGATACTGGTCTCGTGACCTAACACGTGCAGTAGGCCATCGATATAATTATTTGTCGATATTATAAGTTGAAAATTTTAAATTTGGAACCACTGTTCGGTTTTCTGGTGTGGCTCAAGCATATTTATGGGGTCTTCGGCCTCTAGCGAAGTATGAAAATTTATTATTTTATAATTATCTGTATGCTTATTTAAAAGTTTTGTGTGTCATGTTAATATTTTAGTATAGGATGGTGTTCCGTCCGTAAGCACGAATCCGAGTTCAAGGTGAGTTGGGTCGCATGTAAGATTTGTTTGAAGTATTTACGTAAATTGCAAAGTTGTATATATTTTTATGGTCTTGATTGTATTCATTTGATATATAAATTTATTTAAAATGAATTAAATCAATAAATCAAAGCAGAAAGCTGATGACAGATTTCCGTTACGTCTCTCTCATCTTTGTCTTAAATGTAAATGTCCGGTATTCTTAAGAACGTTTTTCTTACACGTCACAAAACTGATTGAAGTAAGTCTATTCACATTGACCGTCCTATTACACATTCACATTTTATTCTAGGAGTCCATAGTCGTTTATTGGATACTGAGTAACACAAGTTACAAGATAAATGAGGTTCTTGTGAACGTCAAAAAAAACTTAATTGTTTTAATTTTATATTATTTTAATTTTTTATAGAGCTGAAATAAATAATACCTTATCCGATTTAATATTTGCCGTAAACAATACCTGCAAGTAGGTCTATAGATATTTTGCCTGCAACATTGTTTCAGGCAAAAGAACGCAAGCATATTTAAGATTCACTAATTTGTTATGAAAATATTTAGGATAGTAACGGAACCTCGCCTCCGCCTGCTACGAGAAATTGTACCTCCGCCTACGTTATGTTACAACCCCGATAATAATACTGCCTGCGTTGGTAACCCCCCAGGCTATTGGCTAGTGTATTGCTCTAGTACAGGATTATTGTATATTATTTATCTATATAAATACCTATGTAAACTCGAGTTTTTATAGAGTTTTTATATCTCTGAAATTGCTGGACTGGTTTCGATGAAATTTTCAGGAAATCTTCATGTATGGTCTATCATGTTATCTTGTGAAATTTGGTAGGTTGGCAGGGCAGGGCAGGGGATTACTAGATATTTATATAACAGGAATTGTATGTATGTAGTAATGGTAGATGTATGAATGTAGAAGGAGAGAGGTGTGCCAGGATCGCGCGAAATGGAAATCTATGGGCTCTGCCTACCCCTCTGGGTTACGGGCGTGATATTTAATTATAACATTTTTTTGCCCATTGAACTGTGTTGAAATACCGATGCGCGCCTTGACTTTAAATTATTATTTAAGTAAAGTAAATTTTTAAAAAGGACTGATTTAGTCTTTCTTAAAAAGGTCCACGCTTATACTTTTCTAAGTATAGTTTGTCAGGTGTGATTAAATATTGTAATCGCTACTATTGTACTACTTTATTGGAAGTGGCCACTAATTTACACAAACTAATTCAATGTGTCTGAAGCGCATGTCATGTTATGCATAAATAAATTTTCTTATACTGTTTATCGCACTTTGCGTGTGTTCGTGTCTAATTGTTATAAAGATAGTCCAGTCGTCTGTTTGTTCACCTGTAGATCTCTAATCGCATTCTGAACAGCGCCAGCAAATTTTGTATTTGAAGTTGATCATAATCATCAGCCAAAAGACATCTGCCCCTGGTCAACGGTCGCACACAAGGATTGCTAAAAATATCAATACTTATTTTACCTTTATCTAGTATATTCCCCCATCTTGCACCAATCTAACTTGTAGGTCTTCTACCTGGATACTGATCAACGGTTACGTCCCTCATCTTTGAGGAAATTACCATTAGCAATAATGGGCATGAATGAGCGTGCTCGCCCGGTGAAATACCACATCACAGAAGACGTTCGCGAAGTAGAAGTATTTTTGTGTCTGATGAGTGAGGTGCCTGGGGTCTAATTCTCGCCCTCTTCCCCTTTCCACCCTTTGTCAATAATAAAATGATGGGCAGGGGAAGAGGAATTGACGAGGAATAGATAGATATAAAATATCACTTTTTTCTGTTGCAACCTCCTCTTCCATTAAAGGTAGGCAACGTATCTGGAACTCAATAGCTTGTTGCAGATTTCTATAGGTAGGCGATCACTTAATACTAGGTGGACCGCTTGCTCGTTTGGTATTACTCTATACTTAAAAAAATCACACATCGTATGTTGTTTTAAAAGTAATTAACATTTCTTAGGTTTACTTTGAACTTTTTGCTTCACGGTTTTAAAAAAAAAACAATCTAACAGAATTTCGAAATGATCAACAAGCGAACACGTGGTACATTACTATCACTGTCAACTTCGGCTTCAACATAGTGAAGTGGTACGTTCGAGCGTCAGTATACGCTGGTCGGACGGTGCGCGTGCGCGTGTTTCCGTTGTTTATTTAGTTGTATTACTATCTGAAGAGCACGATTGAGGTGGTTGAATATTGAAATGGACACTAAAGAAAAGCAGGTTTGACTTAAGTATATATTAGTTTAAGTTAAAGGTATTAGCTAGGTTATCGCATATACCGTTGTGTGTTCCTTACTTTACTATGCAAAATAACCTAAATTTATTACAAACTTTGAATACAGCACCTGTTGTCACTCTATTTTCTGACCGATATATTATTTTTAAATGGAGAATTAATATTGACAATATGAATAAGATTTGAATACTAAATATTTTCGTTTAATTTTTAATGGATTTATTTTTCTTATAATTATTTTTTGCATTCCGTAGTTCATAGAATTTTAATGAATGTCTTTTTCTTTATATATATAATTTTAAGTAACTTAGGTTTAAGTTGGTTAGCATCAGTCAACTTAATCTTGTACTACTTTATGTAATTTATTATGCGTTACTAATTTCCCATCGAAACGAAACTTGGTCATTGTTTTTGTCCCGCGTTGCTATCAATATTCTCGGATTTTCCGTATAAAATAGTAAGAAAAAATTATTTGCCTGTAAATTCAAATTAATAAACATTACAGAAGTAATAACGCTTTTCATTATTTTTCATGCGACCCTAATAACTGAACAAAAGTATATAGGGTTGGCTGTCTCAGATAAAAGACGTGAGGTCTTATGCATATTACATACGACCGACCCATCCAGGTTTCTCATGGGTACCAGAACATATGTGATTACATTTTTTTCTGACGTAAATATGTATAGCAGGCTAATACGTCTTCTTGAACAATCATATTCCTCAAGGACTTAGTAAACCTTAATCATGAATCATTCCGTCTATTGATGACATGTATGAAAATCCATTGATCAGTTTTAGAGTTCACTGCATTTAGACAGAGTAACGCATCGAGGGTGCTTTGTATGTAGTGATTATTTACTACACTTTTAAGTGTGGCTTAAAAGTGGATGTTGTGACTAGAATTGAGAAAGGTATGCTTCCGTGATTCGGGCATGTTGAAAGGATGAATGAAGAGAGAATAACGAAACAAATTTGTGTTGCAAGAGTGAGTGCCGTTGGCAGGGGACGTCCAAGGAGAACTCACATCGATCACTTTACTGACATACTAAAGAAAGGCGGTATAAGAAGTACCCGTAACCGACGAGCATGTGTTCGCAGATGTATGGATGTAGAAGCGAGAGAGGTGTGCCAGGATCGCGCCAAATGGAAATCCATAATCTCTGCCTACCCCTCTGGTTTACGAGGGTGAGCGTATATTTATCTATAATTTAACTTTTTCGGTGTTACTCTTTATAAAGAGTTTATACTAAAAGTGGGTCGACGTTGCAGCTTTCTAAAATAGTCAGCGTGAAAAGGCGCTTTTGAAAGAATCATCTTGTTGATTTTCAATTCTAATAGAATCACTTGCGTGACCTCGTTCATTAACTGTACAAATCTATAAATCCTTCAATAATTTTATATATGCGATATTGAGTTTGTTTGTTTGCTACACTTTGCTATACTATTTACACCTTCCGACCATACCTTTTGACATATTCACACTTATGAATTTCCTGTGACGTGACGTTGTGTCGTGTGACGTGAATTTGACGTGACGTGACGAAAAAATGTGACGAACAATAAGGTATACAATACTTTATGGGAACTTTTTTATTTTCAATAGTGCCAAAACATGCTAATTTTTGATATTTTTTGAGAACAATAATAAAAAGTATTAAGAGGATACATAAAATAATATAAAGGTTAAATATTTTCATTTGAACATATATAATTATTGACTTAAATATTTAGATAGAAAGTAATGTAGAGTAAATAAAACAACCGAAATAATTATTTCTTATATAAGAAACTGTTGTCGGATTCTTCGTGTGAACTGGAACTCACTTGAATTTTCTGGAACATTAATTATTGTCTTGTATAGAAAAAAAAAACTGAGCAAAACATAGAAGAACAATTAGTTAAATCTATTGATAGTTATTTGAACGACTGCTTATTTCTATGGAATAATACAAAACTTTGATTCATCAATTGGGATTAATATACTATTTTTACTCAAAGTTTTGAACGCTTTACCCATAAAGTGTTTACTTCTTCTATACAGATAAATAAAATTGAAGTGTCTGTATGTAATATCGAAATAAATTTCCATACTCACACACATGATTTAAATTTTTTGTCTGTCTGGTTGTTCTGGGTAGTCTCCGAAACGACTGAACCGATTTTGATGACACTTTTACTGAAGTATAAGTAATATTGTAAGGAATAACATAGGCTTATTAAATTTTAGCAAAATAATTAAGGTTCCGCGTAGAGTTAAAAACCGTAACGAAAGCGACGCCCACTACCTAGAATGTTACAAAGGTGCAGGTTGCTTGCGTACTTACACGATATTAGATAGGAGAAAATCTTATAAGTTCGTGAGATCGCCATGAGCAACATGCATCAGCGACAGTAACATGCTTATCGAAATAAAACGCACGAAGTCGCGGGCGATAAATAAATTCGATTGTTTTCAGCAATCAGTAATGCAATTAGGACACCAGTGTTAACAGAACAGACGGTATTAACGGACACATGCCGAGAGAGAAAGGAGTAGTGGACAAAAATAATCACAGTATCCAAGAGCTACGCGTCTAATGAAGCAGGGGTAGAAAATTTAAACGATGGGAGGACTTTTTAAAAAAAGTGCTGGTGGTCTTTTCCGCATCGCAAAAAAAGGAGCGGACATTTTTAGAGTAGGCCTTTGTCGGAAGAAAAGCTGTTTTGTAAGGGTAGATGCCGCTTGCCGATGATGGTAGAGACTATATAGTTATGATTTTGTATTTAAAACGTGTATCTGTCCTGATTTAGGAATAGTAAAAAACTGTGAAATTGTAATTTAACTTAATTTAGGATTCGAATTGAAATGTACATTTAAATTAATAACTCAACGACACTTATAGCAATTTGTTACAAAATAACTGGAAACAGCAATAAAGGCATATTTTATTTATTTTTATTGGAGCTGTTTTAAGTTAAGTAAATGATTAGACGGACTATAACAATATAAAATAAGAAACTAAGTCTCTCAGTCTGTTTGTTACGTATAAACAACAAAGTTCATTTTCGTTATTTATAGGTATACAGATAGATTTTTAGACGACTTACCAAAGGAAAATAGTAGCGCCTTTATAACAGTTTACCATACCGGGACCGACAAGCCGCCTGTCAAGAATCGTTGAACCAATCCGCAGCTTTGGTACTATTTTTCCTAGTATTGTGTAAATTAATACACATTAAAGGTTTTTGAATTCACCCCTCAGACGTCATTCTTCACTCCGTTAAAACAATAATGGTTTTATTCCTTTAAGAGCACTTTACACTATTTTATTCTAAAGACGTCATTGTAGCCGCTTGTACTGGTTGGAGTAAAAAGTCGTTAGTCGACAAGAAGTAAATTACAGATGTAATCTGTAGTTGTCTAAGCCTGAAACTTGGGAGGCTATGTGTGATGGGTATTGTGAAACATTCAATTGATTTATTATTGTCACCTTAATTAAAATGTACTATAATACGTCGGTAAAATTAATTCTCCGATATCTGTACTGTATGCATACGTGTAGGTCAATTGATGTTACAAAATGTGGAATGAACTTGTAGTTGACCGCGCTTTGTTTCTTTACAAATGTTTACATCGTGCATTGTTTGAGAACTGCCTGTTTTTAGGACATTTACATGACCTCAATTGTATTAAACAAAGACGTTTCTTTTAAATTTGGTAATATTATCATTCTTCAAATTGCCATTTAAACTTTATAGTTTAAATATTTTTATTTATAACATAAATAGAATAATTTTCGTGCGAATTGAAAATTTATAATCGGACTCCTCTGGGTCATGTGTCAGTGGTCTTATCTTTATTTTTGGTAGTTACTATTAAAGATAAAAGTAATGACGTGTGTGATACAAAGGCGGATATTATAGATGTTTATAGAATCCATAATACTGTCAATGTCGCCCTTCTTAAGCTTATATACCCGGGGTATGTACGTTTACTGTAATTCGCTTCATTATAAATTTTTAGTCTCAGATTCCTTCTTCTACATCCGGAACTAAAGGCTATTTTTTTCTATTTTAATAATAAAAAATCACTGATAAAAAGAACGATTCCCAATAGATGTTTGCCCGGCTATATGTACGTGCTAAAGCCAGGACTATGTCGTTGACGTGCATATGATAATTTCCGTCCAGGAGTCGTTGTCCCAAAATAGATAGAGAAAAAAAAACTTTTTTAATTTTACACAATACCCAAAAAACTTTTTTAATTTTACACAATACCCCGCAATGTGTGTTATCTGCACGCAATTTTTTATAACATTGTGTACAAATGAAGGGGGGTTATCAACATGTATGACCAAATTATCGCCTGTATCATGAAAAAAAATATCCCTGTCGATAAACCGTGCAAATAATCTAAGGTGCTGGCCTTAAGTTTATAGGTACGATAATAATTTTATTACATTCACTGGCTGTTGCCCGGTTGGCTTCGCACGCATTCGTTTTTCATTTACCTTGATGGAAATTTTTGTAACTTTTAAGCTGCAGATGCGTTGCTAACTTCAATGGACTACGTTGTTTGTAGATAGAAAATTAATGGGCAGAGGAGGGGGAAAGGAGGAAACAGAAAAAATATTTCCTTTTCCTATTTATCCCCTCCACCATCAAATTATCCTCCCCTTCCTAATTGGAAATATATGCGATGGGAAAGAACGGGAGGTAGAATAAAAGTAGTAGGAGGTATTTTTCTACATAAACTTTCATACTTTGGATTTTAGAAAAATCCTTTTTGTTATCACCTCGTAATAACAGAAATCTCTTTGAAAGCCCTGGGCCCAGTAGTTTCAACTGTATATATATAATTCAGTCAGACAGTTTCGTCATTTATATGTATATACAAAAGATTATGTAAGAAATACTACCATATTTTTATCTTCGAAATTTAAAGGAATAATTGGTTGTATATTTTTTGATAATAATTATGATTAGTGATAATCGCTAGCGTTATCTATATACATCATCATCATAACCATAAATCTCAAATATTTGTGTCAAGATATAAACTTTTAGTAGGTTCCTCGGTTCCCCAGGTCCTATTACTGACTGACCCACTGCGGCGCATGATGGCACCACTCGCCCGCTCTCGATTTCTTATACTTGGCTACTCGACTCGTAGGTGATGTTGAATAGCCTATAAGCTTCGTATATAATTGGACTGTGTGCAAAATATATATTTTAAGTTTTATTATAATAAGTATAGATAGAGAAGCCCAATGAGCCATGTAGATGACGAGGAAAATTAACAAAATTAAAATTATTAACCTTCCTAGAGATGTCAATGTTGGTAACGCACATCAGTGTTATCGTAACTCAGCCATCATGCTAAATAGATCGAATATGAACAAGATCTATCAAAATAATTCATCCTTGCTATATAGGTGCGAAGGCATGATCACATTAAATATTTACTATTGTTTGGATTTTTTCGGCTTTCAGTGGAACGTCAATTATTCTGCTTTGCTCTATTCTAACTTTAAAAATATCGCTACAAATTATAACTAGTGTTTGTACGACAAACTAACTAAAAACTAAAATGCACCTAAAACATAGGGTTCCTTTCGTGTGTTCATGCATGAACAAATACATTCTAACAAGTTGCACTCCTCGCGTGTAAATTCGTCCCTGTACGATAAGATTAGATAATGCAAAAAGGTGTACATTGCGGTGAAATTTTATCCCGATCAGTTATACAATGAAATAAACAGATGATTTATTTTTCATCCCTATAACACTTTGTATGGTGTCTGGTTTTTTTCAAGACCAAGTTCGCTTTTTATTATTTGGTATGTTACGCGAGACAACGAAACAGGAGGGACTCTGCAAAGACGAGACCTAAAAGAATGCAGTCGACAATTAGTCGGCTTCGCTAACCGACCGACTTTCGTCTAAGAACATTTAAATATATTCAACTTACGTGTAATATAGGCTCATGTGATATTTATTAATTTTAACTTCATTAAGTAACAAGGTTAAGTTCATGTTTTCTACTTTTATGATTGGGATAAAAAATTCTCATATTTCAATTTATGAATCATGCTAAACCTTACGAAATAGATCAAAATAATACTACGGGATTTTTGTATATCTTAACAAGGTCTACAAAAAGTCACCCATGGCTAGGCTTACCATACGCCCCGGTTTGACCGGGATAGTACCGGTTTGAGATCCCTGTCCCGGCGTCCCGGTCAAACTTTACTTTACTTTACTTTGTCTCTTTTTCTTTTTAATAAAAAATATATTCACATTTATTAATGTTTTCAATTCATAATGATTTTGATTGCATTTCAAATATGAAAAACAAATTAAGCGAAAAGCAAAATGAAAATGAGCCTCTTTCTCTTCCGCGTCCCGGTTTGGCTCTTCGTAATTATGGTAAGCCTACCCATGGCTTATATTGTATATTATACTCACTATACCCATTCTAACTTCTAAAAAAAGTGGTTGGTTGTTACAATGTAATAGGAAAGCTACTTTAGATGGATACAGTATTAATCCTTATCAACTTAAATACATAAGTTATCTTAAGCATTTCATGGACATTATGATAATCTTTTATATCAAATGAATATCTTAGAAATTATCTCAAAATAAAAACACGCGAGAAAATAAATTCAAGCGCGGGTCGCACACAGAAGACGGGACTCGTTTGATGAAACCACCTCCGCGCCGCGCCCCTCGCTTCGCCCACTGTGCTCGATGTACTTCAATGAAGGGATTAACCCGGGTGTAATCCATTCAGTAATTAATACAGCAAATTCTTGACAAGGTCGAGCAAACTCTTGGAGCGAATTTCAGATGAGGGTTTGCGTCAGGAAGACAGCCGTTCATAAAAACTGTAGCCAAAACCTATACAGATGGACTACAATCATATGTGCCGACCCCACAATTGTAGGAAAAGGGCAGGGAGAAGATGATGCAAACTCTTGGAAGAACTGAGTTTTGCCAGGGATAAAATGGAAGAACATAAGTGTTAGTTAAATGATTTATGAAACATAAAACCAATGACGTTTTACGTTCCGGTTGAATATCAAGCGGTGCTACCAGCGATACTTGCACGATGACATTAAAACAACAAACACAATTATGCATTTACTACCGTCATAAAAACCCAGTCATCGTATTATTTAAGCCATTAAATATTCATCATAAAATAGAATACCCGTTTGAGCAGTTTTAAAAAGTACGATGCTATATTTGTAGGTTAAAATTCAAAGAATGAAAATAATAAATCGTGCGACTGTACACCACGTGGGACAATCGCAAGGTCAATGCCCTACGCGTCGCCCATGTCCCGTATGTACTCATTTTACGAAGTCGTTCGTTTTTCGATTGTACAATTTCAGACGAAGAGATAAGATACATACAGGATATTACAAAAATACCTCTAAAGCCGAAAGGAGGTCCAATGTGTCTATTGGAAATATTTGTAAACCGTAGCATGACGGAAAA
>JWHW01028800.1:98298-122089 GCA_000931545.1 Papilio glaucus | reverse complement strand
CACAAATAGCATCCTATTCTGTGTAAGTATTTACTCAAGTATTCATTCCTATATTACGTTTACAAATTATAGGGTTTTGTAAGTGTAATATTTTTGCGCAATTGACAGGAGGGTAATGTTTGCCATGTGTATATAATATGTATGGATCTCTGTTTAATTGTGACCTGTAGCCTAAATGGCTTGACCAATTTTGAAGAGTGAGATGTCAATCAATTTGTATTGTTCTCCTGAGTGCCATAGGGGTACTCAGTTGGGCCATAACACAGAGGAGTAGGCAGAGATTATGGAGTTCCATTTGGCGCGATCCTGGCACACATCTCTCACATTGCTTCTTCTACATCCATATATACGGGTACTCCTTATATTGCCCTTCTTTAGTATGTTACTAATCTGATCGATATAAGTTCTCCTAGGACGACCCCTATCAATGCTGCCACTCACTTTTGAAACATGAATTTGTTTCGTTACTCTCCCTTAATGGTTTTTATATTAACTGTCTCTCAACTCTACAACATTTTTCTCTAATTCGAATTATATTTTTAGGAGCAAGGAGTGGATGGACAATAATAATTTGTTCCAGCAGTCCAAATATCTATCCGCATTTATTGCGAGTAACATTGGGGCCGTCATGAAGACTGTTACACTCACTCCTATGGATGTAATAATGACTCGTCTTTACAACCAAGGTAAGATGTTTGTTTCATTTTCTTTCGTTTTTAAACAAAAATAAAATATATTTGTTCTACATTGGTGGGGGACTTATTGGAGTATATATGTTCATTTTAATAGTTTTATTAGTTTTTATTTTTCGTTTGCTTAGTGCGCATTTTTTATATACAATTTTAAAATTGATAACACCTCATACTTAAAACTTGAAAAGCTAATTGACGTATCTAGAGCTTTTCTTGTTTTTTATAGTTAACCTAACCTTTAACTGGAATTGGATTTCCGAAGTTTTCGGTTCACCTATTAATATACAAATTTCTTTTTTTTCTCACAGCCGTGGATGTCAATGGCCGCGGTCTTCTATACTCAGGTATACTGGACTGTGCACGCAAGATCACCAAGACAGAAGGTTTATTGGCGTTTTATAAAGGAATAGGTCCCTCGTATCTCAGGCAGGCGCCACATACTGTGCTGCTTTTGGTCTTCTGGGATATGTTGAAGGATGTAGAAAAAAATTTAGGCTTGAAGAAATTAAATGCTTGACCATAAAATGAAAAGAATAATTTTAGAATTAACCAAACCAAAACAACATTAATTTAATTATACACCTCTGTTCAAACATTGCGTTACTGTGTAGGGTTTTGTATTTAAGAAAGCTTTTATGTATTATTACCAGTAATTATGTTAGAATGTTATATCATTATCGTCTCTTAATTTTGAATCCAAACAATCAAGGTACAAAACTACCAAAGATCTTGTTTATTATTTTTGAGATTAAGTAAGTGTAATTCAAGTGCCTTATTAATTTGTATCAAGAAGGCACTGGAATTACAGTAAGTAAATAAAAGTTCAACTAAGATTAAGTTTTAGAGGTTTGAACTTATGTTCTTTGTTTTTAAATTTTCGTTATTTGTTCATTAACCTCAATAGTTTCTGAAGTTTTGTGAAGAAGAAACTGAAATCTCGTTGCTTTATTAAATACCATTCGAATGATAATTATTTCTTAACAATAAACCAAAATTTGTATATATTTTATGGTATGTCTCATACATGTACCTGACATAGTACCTATATGTAATGCGATCGCAGTTTTATGTCACAGTATTAATACGTAATTATGTATCTTATCATTTATATTGTTGTTTATATTATTTCCTTCACATATAAGATAAGTCCGCTTGTCCAGGCCGTCTAGACATTATTTACTATCTAATATTTATGATAACAATTGTCTTAACAAAATAATAAGTGATAAAGTGTTATGAAAGTGAAAAAAACATGTTTTCATTGCATGGAATTTTACAAGCGAAAATTAATAGCTTTTGTACATTTATTCTCCACTGTCAAGAATCATATTTGGAAGGAATTTTCTATAGGTTTAAATAGGGAATCGTGGCAGTAGAAGTAAATTTTTAGACTGCTTCGAATAATTACAACGTGCAATTATTTTTTTGGTGACAGAAACTGTACTGTCTACTTAGTAAATCAATTGATCGAATTTTTAGGTTATCTTTTTAGTTAGGACTAAGTGCTTACAAACATAACTTCACATACATGGTCAAAATATATTAAACAATAAAATATAAATACATTATGCAAAATATATCAAATAAAGCTTAGCTTTAGTAGAAAAATGGGCATGTGCACCAAAAAAGTTTATATTTTATTTCATTATTTAATTCTTCATTAAAATTAGCCATATTTTATTTATAAAAATATAATAATATATTGTTTGTTGATTTTTGTTGTGTAAGAGAAAATAAATTGATTTTACGGTAAAACTGTTTTTTTTTTAAATACATTTTTTTACTTTACCTCGATGCCATTTCTGTGCCAATGGGTTCTAGCCAATTTATTTGAATTTTAATGCTGTTTTAAAACGATTAATTAGTTGAACGTGATAGCAACTTTTACGTCTCGCACGGTGAAGGTTAGGTAAAGCCCATTTTTAAATAAAAAACCATGTTTCAACATTTATTGTATTAAAAAAAAAACAACAAAAAAACCTATACATTCTACTTCCTTAACGTTTGAATCGTTTATTTACATTTGGTGTCATGTGCGCGTGCGTGTGCGTTTATGAGTCTATCCTATCTATATCTTTGTATGCTATCCTATACGATATGGTCGTACTCATAAAAAATAATAATCTGTAATTTTTAATTACCCTTCCTGCTCCTAGGCCCTAAAAATGGCGGGAAAACTCACGAACATGACAAAAGATGGCGTCCAACGTGACGTCACAGACATGGCGATGGGCGGGATATCGGCTATGTTCGCGACGCTGTTCACTAATCCTATTGAAGTTGTGAAGACCCGTCTCCAATTGCAAGGCGAGCTGGCGGCGCGCGGGAAGCACGCTGTGTTTTACAAGAACGTACCTCATGGTTTGTTTGTCATCGGGAGGAATGAGGGTCTGGTAGCGTTGCAGAGTGGATTGCCGGCTATGCTCGGGTTTCAGTTTTGCTTGAACACGTTCAGGTGAGCCTTGTCGATAACAATATTTTTTTCTTCAGTTTTTATAATTGTTCAAGTCTTATTGAGTGTGGTGGAAGCCTAATAATGTACTCACTTATTTAGATTTCCTATGTCTGCCTATCCGTGTAACTGAAAAGAGAAATGTTTTGCCCAGTTTCAATCATTGTACTAAGAAATATGTTTCAGATTAGGAGTATACCGTATATCAGAGCGTCGTGGTCTTATCACTGGGGCTGATGGACGTGTGTCAGTGTTAGAAGGTGCGTTGGCGGCGGGGCTCGGCGGCGGCTTGGGCTCTATAGCTGGAACACCTTTCTTCCTCGTTAAGACTCGACTACAAGCACAGGCGTCTAAGGCCATAGCCGTCGGACACCAACACAAACACACCGGAACCTTCAATGCGCTTACAGATATTTACAAAAGAGAAGGTGTTAAAGGTATAATCTTTGTGCATCTATACTCTAACTTTGTTTATTTTTATAAGTTTATTTAATGTTATAGAGCACAAACTTAAGTACCAAAAAAGAATTTGTGTGTACCCAGGTTTATTCCGGGGTGTTTATCCCCAAATACCGCGTGGCGCGGTGGGCAGCAGTTCCCAGATGGTGAGCTTTGCTTATGCTAAGCAGTGGCTACGAGATCACGGCATCTGCGCTACCTCCCCACTCCTGCTGTCTTTCCTCGGCGCCAACCTTGGCGGGGTCGTCATGACATTCTGCTTGAATCCATTCGACGTGATGGCCACTAGGCTGTCCAATCAGCGTAAGTATCTTACCTCTACGCCTTTGTTTGTTAAACGACAGCGATGTTGTTGATAGAGGATTTCTGTACTAAGGACGTAAAGGGCTTAACACAGCCTTTTTCATTGATATTCGCTCGGTATCGAATTCTAAAGATTTTTTCTGACGCCAACCGCTTGGAGGGTAAAACTGTTCATAGTTTTCCATTTATGCAGACCTCTAGCTGTTTTTGCTGTCTCTTTGTACTGCAATAAAACCTTGTTTCAGCATTATTCAATACATTAGATTTTTTTATAACATGTTCTTATTAAAATTTCTATTTGCAGCTGTTGATAGCAATAATAAAGGTAAATTGTATCGCGGCATGACTGACTGTTTCCTCAAGATGTTGAGGTTGGAAGGAGCTGGTGCATTCTATAAAGGAGTTGGAGCCAACTATCTGCGTTTGGGGCCACATACCGTCTTACTGTTGGTCTGTTGGGACCAACTTAAAATATTAGAAGAATTTCTAAGAAGTTGACGAAATATTACTTGTAATATTGATGTTTTTTTTTATTCCGTGCGTTGTGATTATAGTATAAAAAAGGGTAAAGATCACTCATTAGGGATATTGAGAAGTAGACAAGAGTACACTCTTACACACAACAAACAGAAAAAATAAACACACGAAATATATATTTCAATCACTTGATGAAGACATAGAAAAACAGTGTACATAATATAAACATTTTAATTTTACAACTATATTCGAGTAATATTATAGAACTAATTTATCCATATTTATGACGTTAAATTTAGTTTGGACTTGAACTATCGTATTCTAACATGCCAGAATTTAGGTCAAGACATACAATGAACTCTGCAAAGAACATCGACATCTTCAACATGCCCCTAACTACATACACGACATATTAAATACACACAAACATACATAACAGTATACAATATGTATTCAGTACATACGTAATACGCACACAATGTCAGAGACACATACCTAATCTTATCTATACGAATATCTTGTTCGTTGCCTTATAATTACTAAAACGTAACTTGTAATATTTTGAATGTTGTGTTTATATATATAGGAGATGTCAATAGTACGAAGTGTAGAAGATGTTAATAGTGCGAAGTGTAGAAAATATCAATAGCGCAAATTATAGAGGATTGTATTAGCACGGACGTAGATTTGACGAACAATATGGAACTGGACCAACCAACCCGTACGAACCGCTACTGCCCAGACTTTGTCGAAGCGTCTCCTCATTTCCGTTCCGTTGCTGTCTACATTGTTCGTCAAGTCAATGTCTGTGCTATTGACATCTACACTTCCTACTTTTGACATCTCCGATATGTACATCTTTAACTGTCAGTTCGCACTACCAAAAATATTCAAATTAAACATATTGTAATTTTTTTAAAGAGAATGTTCTACATTAATGTTTTTGGCAGTTGAACACGGTGTTAGCCAAAAAGCAGATTTTATGTTTGTATTATTGAGTATGTGTAAGGAGATTATCATAGCATAGCAAAATTTTTATCACTTTTATAGTAGTTTAAATATTTTAATTAATTTTTTTCGTTTTTAAAGTTCGTAAATGTGATCTTATAATAATAAATAGTAGTATAAAAAACATATACCTATATAAAAATTTATAATAAAACTGTTCCAAATATATTATATATTTACAAAAAAAGTAAAAATGTTTTCAATATTTTGATGTAAGCTTATAAATACAGTACAAAGAAATTGTGATTTTTTTCGTATATTTTACAGGTTCTGTTGAATCTATGAATTTTTATGTTTAATGTTGATTTTAAAAATAAATACATTTTAAAATGAATTCTACGCTACTTTTTTTGCATAGTACTAACTTATACCTAAAACGTTGTGTAAATGAGGAAAGAAGCTATTTTTACCATAATATCACTTAATGTTAAGTCGCGATGTTACCGAAGGTTGGTACGCACTAGTTTAAGGCGAGTCGAGGACGAGCGGAGCAAGTCGAATACGAATTTGTCTAGTGTAGACTGTGGATCACTGAGGACCTACTAACGAGCGCGCTGCCTGCAAGCGTTTGGTTCGTGCGCGACTGTGCTCCGCATGTGCAGTGCATCATGCATTATGGAAACTGGTCCCCAGCCCCTACTTGCTAAGACGCATCGTCACGTGACATGTGTGAATGTTGTTGTCACTGGTGTCACTGCCTTTAGAACACTTTTGGCCAGTGACTTTGTATGAGTATATCATATCTATAGTATAAAATATCATTGGTTCGATTCAATATAAAATTAAACAAGTTAAGGATCTTTTCAAAATACCTTTCAAAATTATTATATGTACTCGTAAATTAATCTGTATTCTTTTATTTGTGAATAATAATACGGTAAAATAACTGGCTTAAAAGTTTACGTCTAAGTCAAATGAGAAGAAAAAAGAATCTATATGTCATTTTAACTTATTAAATTTTCAAGTTAAAATACACAAAAATAGTAGTTTAACTGTATGTAATTAATGATAGTTAAACTTTAAAAAAAAAGAAGAAAAAAGAAAATGTCTGTTACAAATGCTATGTTCATTTTCGAAGTTGTGGTTGAAAGTGTTAAAAATATGACAAACTCCACTGATTTAGTTATTAAAAGCGATTTTGCTGACATATTTTCACTAGAATTGAAAGACCCCAAGCAAATGCATATAGTGATGCCCGAGCCCCTTCCTTTACCTCCGGAGCCTCCTGGGAAAAAGAAAAAGAAAGAGAAGAAGCCAAAGGGGAAAAAACAAAAAGGTGTGGTGGAGGCGCCGCCCCCTGAGCCAGTCATACAATCCGGACAGTCTGTGTTGTTTTCTAGCAGCCCCGAGGTACTCACACAAAATATGAAAAAATGTCCTATGGAATTATCCTTATGGAATAAAGAAGATTACACGACATGCATCGGGTCAATTTCAGTGCCATGGGATCCAATATTTCTAAAATATTTAGAAAATCTTTACAAATGTCAGGATGCACTCCCTGTCACCCTTAACGAAGAATACAATATATTTGAAGAAGGAACAGCAAAGTTACTAGCAAAACTTGGAATACAAGTTAAACTTACATACTTAGGTGAGAAAGTAACTGCGTCGTTTCGGACGCTTTCCGAAGATCCAGTAATAAAAAAAGTTTTGTACACAGGTATGAATTCTAAAACGACATCGTACATGTGTACTATGAAGACAACAGATGAAGTATTCGAAGAAAATTGCAACAAAGTGGAAAATAATTTTGTTGTTGATAAACCACGTCCTCCCCATATGATTTTTGCAGACTACAAAAATGCACCAGGTGCCAAATATACCTTTACTGAAGGAGATTACTGTTGTATGGGTAACGCAGATAAACCACCTAATCCCTTCAATAAGGCGCCAGAAACGTGTCCGGATATAGATTTCATAATTGAATATGTGCGAAAAATTATAACATCCTGTTATGATAATATGAGAATGCTGACTCCTCGTCCGACAATAAAGCCAAGAGTAAAAGCGACTGATATTGATAGGCTTTGTTATTGTAAAGAAACCAATTGGCCACAAAACGAAATTTCATCAAGGTTTAAAAAAGAAGTGCAAAAAGATCCATGCCCTCTGTGCAGAACTCCCGGAGAAAAAGAAGCACAGCCGATTGCAAACGTAGCGGAAACATTTGACATAGCTAACATAAGAGGACCTTGCGGACGACACGACTGCAAAATAGCCAGGTGTGTTCGAGCTTATATAGAAAATCTTATTGAGGAAGACAATAGAGAAATAAAAATAGACGACATTATTGGACCATGTGGCAGCAAAGAATGTACCTTAGCCGAAAGGATTCAACAATTTCTTCGTCAAGAAGGAACATTTAATCAGACAAATAATGTAGAAGGTCTTTCTACCCAATGCGCTTGTATAGAACAAATGCAAAATTCATTTGTGAAGAAAAAATCACATAAGAGCAGCAGCAGCAGCGATGAGTCCTCTACTAGTGACAGCGAAGGTTTCTGTAAGAAAAAAGGGTGTCCGTTTGGAGAAAAACCTAAACCGACTCAAGTTTATAACGTCTATTATTTTTTCGTGCAATATGATAAAACTGGTAGTGGAACATCGTCACCTGCAGATACAAATAAATCTTCTAAATTTGAATATTGTACGTCCGAATGTCCCAGTCTAAAAGTTTCAGAGAAAACGTCCTGCTCCAAAAGCGCATGTACATTTTCATCGACTAAGGACAGTACTAAAAATCCTACGGCAAAAAGTATCTGCGGTACTGTGAGTCACACCATGCAGCCAAGTCCTGACGACAGTAACGTGGTCATGGACTTTGATGAAATTCAAAACTTGTGCTGTGTTAAATCTTGCAATGTGGTTGAAACAGTAAAAGATTTTATAGTTCAAGGAGCTCGGAGCGAAAAAAAGATTTGCTTAAAAGAGGATCCCTGTTACTGTGACTGTACATGTGATTTTAAGTTTTCAAATAAAACTACTTATTGTGCTGTTTGCGGAGGTTATGAATGCTTAGGAGATGATTTAAAACAAATGCCCGAATACCAGCAGCCACACCCTTGTCCTGTTTATAATAAGATTTACGATAAGAAATATATAAAAGTACAAAGTCCGTGGCCTGACGCGGACGTTTCTCAGAAACCACAGGATACTTTAAGCATAAAAAGCACTAAAGCTGGCGATTCCAAAACATCTGAAAAGAAACTGCGCGGGGCAAAATCTGAGCGGTTGCAGGAATCGAAATCAGAGCAGATGGGTTCCGATAGATCGTTTAGAAGTTCACAAAAAATGAAATCAAATAAGTCAATAACAAAATCAAAAACAAAGCGAAAGAAAGAAGAGAAGCCAAAGAAGATAATTCCAAAAATTGAAAAACTACGTAAGTAATAATGTTTAAAGTCCAAGAAACTGTATCGAACTACATAGTTTGATATTAATGTAGTTTTAGTTAGGTAACACCACCTACTAGCACAATATTTGTTACAAGGTAGGTAGGAACGGTAGAAATTACTTGTGGAAGCGTGCGGTATAATATTATTTTGAAAACCATCTATTTCTAGCTCCGCCCGTTGAGAAACCACCTGAGGTCAAGTACCCTTATCCGCCTGTTCCAAAAAATATGGGCTGGCTGTGGACTGCCGAAGATATTCCAGGTTTAAAGGTGAACACTGTTTTATTTTTTTAATCTTTATTGTATGCTGTAAGAACAAATACCGGATGTCTAAAATTATTATATGTCAATCTCTCTCTCTGCTCGTTTGCCACCTTCCATAAAAAAAAAGTTGCCTACTATTGCTGCTAAACACTTTTGCAAAAAACAATTCTATTTTTTCTTATTCCTACTCTTTCTTTATTCATCCTCTCTACACGACCGAACGACCAAAGTGTATCTTTTTAATTTTAAGTGTCAGTCCTCTTCATTCATACTTTTCTCTTACAACGCTATTCCCAATCCTTTCATTAGCACTCACGCTTATCACACTTCTCAAGGACTAAACGTCTAACGATTTCTCAGTATCGTACATTAACGTGGGTTTTTATACATTGTGGATATGATATTTCGGATACGAATATAGGCATAATATTACTTATATCGGATGCTATATTACCTATATTCGGATTTTTTTCGCATAACTCGGTATGTTCGGATACGGATTGTTATAAATTGTAAAAATAAATTATATACAGGTAATAGTTTGACTTTATTTATAGGTTCTCATTTGGTATATACATTCGGGTCATATAAATTCATAAATATTATAGCCACTCTTTTTTAATTGTTATCTAATTTAAAATGCAAAAAAAATATCGGAAATTATCATTTTATTTCGAACTCGGATATTTTTTTTATTTCAGAAGTCCGATAGTTTCGGAATCGAATACGAAGCTAAGCTCTATATAATCCCTGATTGTTATTGTCAGATATGCTTTCATAGACACATTCTGCCTTCTCACTATTGTGCCACGTTCATTTTTTATAATTATTTTACTGGATACTAATAATAGAGAAGATAAAGCAACTAATAATAATAATTATAAAAATGTATTTAAAATTGTGTTTTGGGAGTTTCATTAATAGTTTTTTTTACCCGAAAATTTTGTTTCTCGTTTTTTTTTGTGGTAAGTTTTTTATTTTTTGTTCCTGATCACCGTTTATGAAAAAAGTGATATTGAAATTTATGTACGTAAAAACGTGTACAATTATGATGTTTATTTTTCAGGATATTGTGAAATGATGGTTTACCAAGCAACTAGTAACAAGCAAGTGGTAACACTGCGTCATTATAACTGTAAAATTCATGGACTTATAACATTTACAAAATAAAATTTTATTTCCTACATTTTGTTTTATTTATTATTTAATTGTATGATAAATAAGTTTAAAACCTTTAGTTTATTATATAATGTAATTTTTTAAATTGTATGTATTAATATTTACTTTTACCGACAGTTTCGGCCAAAGTGGAAGCCGGGTGCAGCCAACAAAATATTAGTGCGTCGATACAGAGCAATTAGAGAAGGGGTTGATATTATAGCAAAGAAAAAGAGAGCTTTAATGCAAAGAAAGAAGAAAACGGAAATGAAACCAACTCTCGTAGTAAAAAAGAAGAATGGAGACTACACGGTGCAAATGGAAGTCTTCAAAAAGTACTCAAAAGAGCGTCTTGTTTTTCAATATCCTTATGACGAAAAGCCACCACTGATATACACGATTGGAAAAACCGAGGAAGAGAAAGCTAAGATTCAAAAACAGAAGGAACGTAAAGAACGACGAGAAACGAGACGAAAATGTCGCCTTCTTCAATCTACGTTCCGTAACAGATGTCAAGAAATCTGTTTAAAAGCATATAATCAAGCTATTGGGTTATTGCCATTGCCAGACCCCAATAATCCAGATTGTCCTTGTTATACAGATTCGGTAAAACCTCTCTCTCCCCCTATAGATTCTTGTTCCTGCTCTGATGAAGAAAATATAACTAGTAGTGATACCGATAACGATGATTGGGTCATTGAATTTACTCCGCCATTAGCACGTTGGGATCCTAAGGTAAAACATCCTGCAGTTCTTATGGAAAGCGAATGTCAATACAATTATTTAGATTTTAAAGTAAAATTACTTGATAAATCTGGCAATCCGGTACCCAGATATTTTAAGGGACCGGATGGAAAGCAGGAATGCAGTGATCTTGGAGGGTTTTGGGGCCCTAACCACGTTTGGTTGGAGATTAATAAAGATGGTTATATAGCACCTGATAATAGGTGGGTACCTATGAATTTTACCGGTCCTGACGGTATGTTTTATTCATCCGAAGAAGGTATCTTTACCGATAATACAGGTCGCACCTTAAAGATTGGAATCGATGGTTACATCGACAAAGATGGTAAATGGGCATGGTATTCAACTAAGAAAGTAACAAAAAGTGTAAAATCTAAAACTATGTCGACCACGGAAACCGCAAGTTCCAAAATAGCGAAAGAAAAGTTAGAAGGTAAAAAAAATGGTAAAGTAAAAACTGAGACCGTGAAAAAACCAAATTCACCCAAAGTTAATGACAAAAATGTACCAAGCAATGCTGTTACAAAAAGTGGAAAAGAAAAGGCAAAAAAAGTTGGCACGAAATCTAAAGGAAATAACCCTCTCATACTGAGTGTGTCTGTCGATCGTGTTAAAAGAAAGCCAGTACAACAGGAAGATCAAGGATACAACGTGGATCAAGCGAGATTGGATAGATACAATGAAATAATGGAACACATTTATAACGAAGGAGCAGATCTTAGGCTACCGTCTAAAACGAATAGAGCTTGTAATACTTCAAAAAAGAGATTGAGTCCTTTGAGGATCCAGAACAAAATAACCCAGGGGACTCGATCGGTCAGGTCTATCGGCAACGGAAGTGTAGCTACAACAGGATCTGAATTCCATTTTGCTAAATAAATTTGTTTTAATAGTATATTTTTTTTTATTCCATAACACGTGAAAAACATCATTAAAACATTTCCCCATACTAGTTTCTTAATAATGTAATATATACAAAATAACTATGTCCAAAAACCTTCAGACTTGCCCACTCACATGGTGCTTAGTACAGATATCCGTCAAAATTGAAATTTTTCTGGAACAACTCTAGCCGTGAAGATCAATTGGAGTGATTTCGACCCACTGGGGTACTGGGTGGTTACAGATGAATGTAAGAGTAAGTCTTGGCAACAATGTTGTCTAACATAAGACATCGTATTTGACGCGTACTCGGGCATACGACACGAGCTTCTCACGTGACGACCAAAGTTGTCAATCTTCCACGTTGCTTCCATCGCCCCCGACAATAATCGCCCCACAAAAATAAATGTATTGTTTTATAAGATTGGATTTTGATTCAAACGTCAATAATAAACGTAAGTACTTCTACTCTTTGAGTGGTTCTAGTGGTGGCACCGACTGTGGTAATTGATCGCTAAATTTCAACGACACACGACACGGACAAAAAATCTGCGGTTCTCCAAATCTTAATGATTTATCTACACCATAATTGATTTGTGTAATGTATTTTAATTCGTGTTACCTAAAAAAATGATTTTAAACGTAAACAATTATTTACGCTTTCAAACAACTGTGTGAAATTAATAATTGTGCGCAGCTGCAATTGAAAGTTTGACCAGGATCGCCCCCTATTGAGAGTTTCCGAAGTTTAAATTATATTTTTCCTTTAGGATTTTTTTAATTTTCTTTTGTCTTAAACGATCCCAGTATCGAATCGAACATTGATAAAATTATAGGACCGTAAATGCATTTAAACTAGTTTTGTATTCACAATACACATTTTAAAATATACCTAAAAAGATAAGAAGATACAGATAGAAGAAGAAAAAGACAGATTAAGATAAGTATTTAATTAATACATGGATATTCGAATAAACAAAGCTTCACTAAATCTAAAGATTCGCTGCCAATACAGTGATGACATCTTTAAGATATTTGCGAACTGCGGGACCTGGGATTGGCAAATGCGATGAAAGATACAGCTCTATTGTATCTTATGAATAACATCCAACTTTAAAAGGAGCTATAGGTGTTAAAGGCCGCATAAAACCTTTACAATTTTTCGTTTGTATCGGGAAGAAAACGATTCAAGAAAACGCTCATAACAACTCTCTTATTTTTTTTTATAATGAGAGCCATAGCTAAGTTAGCGGTATGGCGGAATTAAAATTTTAACTAAGCGACTTTGAATAAAGTTTCTTTACACCAGGAGTTCAATTTTTAAAAATAAAATAATATAAAAAATGCGTCACGCCCGTAACCCAGAGGGGTAGGCAGAGATCATGGTTTTCCATTTGATGCGGTCCTAGCAAACCTCTCTCGCTTCTACATTCATACGCATACATGCTCGTCGATTCTGGGTGCTCCTTATATCGCCCTTTTTTAGTAAGCCAATAATCTGATCGATATAAGTTCTCCTAGGGCGTCCCCTACCAACACTGCCACTCACTTTTGCTACATAATTTTTAAACCTTGCGAAAAATTATAAATGAAACTGCTTGCGAATTTATGCAGAAAGACTTATTTCTTTAATTTCGTACAGTGTTAACTTTATCATTTTACCCTCGACGATTTTAACAACCTCTTTGTTAATTATTTCATCACTATTTTATGTCATAACAGCCTGGCTGGTAACATTTTATTAACAATAATACAATCCGAACTGACATACCATTTTTGGAAAATTTTGAAATTTTCAAGTGTGAATTTTTAAATTAATGAAAATAATTATTGTTGTTTATGTAACGTAAAGTGAATGAAAAACAATTCTGATAATGTCTTCTTCGGATTCATTGTTTTTGATTGAAATAAAAATAGAAGATTTCGTGAGTTTCATTAAATGTAAAGAGTTTGCAATACTCTGTACGTTTAGTGATTTATTCGCCTTAGACATTAAAGACCCAAGAATAACAAATAAAAAATCGAAAGAACATACCGTGCTCACACGAAATTCAACGCAAAAAAGTACATCTAACAAGAAAACCGAGGCTGCTAACTCAATAGTAATTTCGTATAATGTTAATGCTTTAATCACAAAAATGGAAAAGATGCCTATGATAATATTTCTTCGTAAAAAATCTAAATCAGTAAGGGAATTTGGATTTATGCAATACGAGTGGGAAAAACTGTATATTGATTATTTGCGAAGGTTGGAATTTAACCAGGAATTTCCTGAACCAATTCAAACTATAAAGAAGTGTACAGTATTAGACGACGCAGAAAAACAGAAAATCGCTTGTTTTAAGACGACTGTGAAATTAAGTATAGTAAGAAATCAAAGTTCTGTTATATCTGACATTATGGTAAATAAATCACCTTCACAGTCGGTTATTCTTCATAAAGCCGGAGAACCGCAGGATATCAACAACAAAATAGAAGTATCTAGAGTAAAAGAAACTAATAGCGATAAACCTTTGATTACCACATTTAAAACCAAAGAAAAATTACCAATCGTGGTTAGTGAGGATTCACTAATAGATATCCACAATCTACACTGCAATGAATCGAAAGTAAATGAATTTAAAATAAGGAAAAGAAGCACTTGGAACAGTACTACACAGTTGAATAAAATAAAATACACAACGACAAGAAAATCAAAATCTACTTCAGCTATACATACTTTTCAACATTTTAATATTTTAAATTACGTTTATGGAGACATAAATGTTCCTTATAAAAATCAGGTCTATTATGTCGGATATTTTACAGTTGAGCCTAACAAAAGCGAAGACAATAGTAAATCTTTTAAAGAACCAAACTCAGATAAAACGGATGGCAGTCAAACCGATAAATCAGACGATGCTTACAAGACAACTATAAGCGAAATAAATAAAAGTATTGTAAGTAGCACAAGTAGCAGTTCCGAGAGCATATGCATATTTAGTAAACCAACGGAACTTAACATAACTCAGTGTAAAAAGATTCACTGTGAGAATAGAGTGCATAGAGATGTACATACACCCCCGGAACGTCAAGTCTTACTAAACTTGGAAAATATGCACAGAAGTTGTTGTGATAAAACAGAAAAGGTGGAGGAAGTTGTAGGAGGGGTTACAGCGACGATGAAGTTTGGCAACGATCCTTGTTTCTGTTCTTGTGAATGTACATTTGGTTATACTAAGAAAACCACTTTTTGTGATATCTGCGGTGGTTATGAAAAACTTGGAGAAGATTTTGGACATAAGCCGAAACATGAGTTACCTACACCTTGTCCTGTTTTTCACAAAATTATCGACAAAAATAAACTAAAGGTATTAAGTACTTCTGGAAGCGATACTAAAAAGAAAGAAGATTCCGGCCAAAAAAGTGTAAGAACTGGTTCAAAGTCTGGTACTTCGTCTGATAAACGGTCAATTGCAGAGAAAAAAAGTGAATCCGAAAAGGACAGAAAAAAAACAAAAAAAGAAAAGAAGGATGACAGGTTCAAATTTAATTACGGTTACAAAGGTATACGTACGTATTGAATAATACAAATTGCAAAATTACAATGTGTTAAAAATGAACTATTTTTTATTATTGTACTTCTTGCAGCTCCTCAAATCGGACACATTCATTGTGCTATGCCTTGCTCTGGAACATTGGGTCCAGTGCCGAAAAACATGGGCTGGTTATGGACTGCTGAAAATGTGCCTGGAGTAAAGGTAGTGAAGAGTTCTTTTTTAATATAATTATTAATTGCTTTTTTTATTATTTTTTATTTTTTTTTTGTAGTTTAATCCCCAATGGAAACCCGGAGCTATCCACAAGTTTGTATACAGATTATTAAAAATCGCTAGAAATCCAGGGGATGTAGTTGCTAAAAAGAGAAGAAAAGATACTGGTAAGAAAAAGCGTCCTTTGAAGAGGCCATTATTAGTAGTTTGTAAGAAGAACGGAGAATATACTGTTACTATGGAAACCATGAAAAATTATGCGAAACCTAGACAACTAAACCAACATCCATATGAAGACAAACCTGTAGTGACATATGTCGTTGGTAGAACTGAAGAAGAAAACCAAGCCCGACAAAAGAAGAAAGAAAGAGAACAGAGACGTCTTGAAAGAGCTCAGCGTCTCTTTATTCAAAGCGCATTTAAGGATATGTGTCAAGAAATATGCCTCAAGACTTATCAACAAGCTTTAGGAATCCTTCCCGATACCGAGGATCCTAGGTGTATTTGTTACCCAGCAGAACCAGGCCCCGACAAAACGAACGTGAATGTTTCCTGCTCATGCTCCGAAGTTTCGTCTTCATTTAATTCTGACACAGACTCCGATGAATGGGTAATTGAATTTACTCCACCAAATGCCTCTTTTGACCCCACATTTAAGAGCAAAAAAGTGGTAAAATGCGACAAATCGTCACAATATACATATTTAGATTTTCGAGTGAAATTACTTGACCGATTTGGTAACCCAGTGCCAAGATTCTTTAGAGGTCCAGATGGCAAGCAACAATGTAGTGATTTAGGTGGATTTTGGAGTCCGGACCATAAATGGTTAGAAATAAACATAGATGGATACATTGGACCCGATGAACGTTGGGCTCCCAACACCTTTTTAGGACCAAATGGGGAAACTGTGGATGGTGAAGCTGGTAAATTTCAGGCAAGTGATGGAAAATGGCTTGTGGTTGGAGTAGATGGTTATGTAGATGTTCAGGGACAATGGCGTTATTACCCTAAACCGAAAGGAAAAATGAGCCAAAAGAGGCCACTAATGATGACCCAAAAGTACAATGGTGCCAAATATAAAAAAGAACCCAACATGTTAAAAAAATCACCATCGTCTTGGAGTTGCTTCGTTGGTGTAAGTCCATTACAATTGTCGGCAAGGGGAATCACTGGTCACGGAGCTGATAGAAAATTACTTAGGAGAAAATTGGAAGATTTAATAGCGCAAGGTATTAAAGTGCAAACGCCACCGACAACATACGTTTTCTCTAATACCAAAATACGGCAAAAGAAGAAGAAATTTCCCCAAATGTCCCTTTCTTTAGGGAAGTGTAAACATTCCCTTCCGTCAGATAAAGGAATAGAGGCAGTTGATGAATACGGAAACAAAACATACTTTCGATTAAAACGGTATAAAAACAAAAGGCCTAAACAAAGAATGGCGGATTTAGCTAAGCATGGAATAAGCTTGAGCTCTTTTCACGTCCCTTGTCTCCATTCTTTCATTAATTCTGAAATAATTAAGAAGCAGCAACGGAAACGATTGCAGACATTTACAATAGTCAGTCAACACGGTGATACTAATATGTAGCATCTGTCTTTTACTTAAAACATTGTTATTGAAATGAGATTGGAAGTCCGTAATCTTATTTGTCTGTCTGGGTTTATTATATATAAGTTTGTTTTTGTGTCAACCTGTACATAAATATTGTAGTTTGGTTTGTAAAATTGTAACGTCATTTAACTATAAGGGAAAAATAAATATTTATTTTTTATTATTATTTTTTATTTCTATCTTATTCCAACAGATTTTTTTTTCTTGGGCATACAGTACATGTAAACACGATTAGTAAGTTTTTTACTGTATCATTTATTATACTAAATCTGTTGCAACAAATAATTCTAAGACATTGATTTAAGCAGGTATTAAAGGGTTGGAAGCCGGGTGCAATATCAAAACGACTGTTGAGCAAGCTTAATAAAGCAAAGCAATCGAAATTAGTAGTAGAAGAGGTGAAACAAACCAGGAAGATCAAAAAACGAATAGAAGAAAAGGCAACTTTAATAATAAGCAAAGTTGATGGAGAATATAAGATTGAAATGCAAGCGATGCCAGATGGTGATGAAGAAACTACCGAGCAATACTCCCCTTTGATATATAAAATTGGCAAAGCGAATAACGAAGAAAGAAAAAATAAGAAAGAAAGAGTTAAAAGAAGGCTGTTAAGAAGAGCCACAAAAGACATTAACGATGCTTACGATCCTAAAGCATGTGACAATATCTGTTTGGATGCATACAAGCAAGCTATTGGAATATTGAAACCAGATGGCAACAACATCCCTGTTCCTTCAAGAGGTATGGAAAAGGGGGATATTATAGACAGTTGCTCGTGTTCTGTTATCGAAATGACTTCTAGTTGCACGTCGTCCGAAGTCGATTGGGAAATTCACTTTTCGCCTCCTGTAACCTATCGTCGGTAAAATTGTTTTTAAGTAATAATTGAGACATTAATAAAAAATACTATTTTACCGTCAACTCTTTTTATTTTTATCAATTAAATTATTCAACATATCCCATATAACTAGAGACAATGTTGTATGAGGAGCTATTCTTAAGTACAGTGGTCCGATGCCCTTGTAGAGTCCATGCAGTCCTTCAGTTGTGTAAATTTTCCTGAGGCCGTCGAACACGCCGTTATAGAGTAGTTCACCTTTTGATGCAGGACCTGAACAAGGAAATTGGCTCCGTAAACTTTTTGGTATCTGACGTGCTTTTTTTAATTCAAAATTTGTGACCCGTGAGGGCTAGGCACAGATTGTTTGTTAGCTAGAAAATGCGTAATAGTAAGGCGCATTCGCGGATCCTCGTCCTACTTGGTAAGGTTACGTAGAACACCCTATTAGTTGGAGTGAGGGAATGTAATTATACAATCTCGTAGCCTCACCAACGTGCGCGGGAGGAACACTATGTTTTAGTCGGTGCAAGTCAGACAATATGAATAGGTATTTCCTCACATTTAAAAAAGGTACAGATTGTTGGATACTCTAGTTTTAGCAGTACCAGATTCCCAGGTCCAGATAAACAGTGGTAGAGCCCGCAACGACAACATCTGTTGCACGAATGGGCCGGCACGGCCGGTGAAATACCACGATCTCACAGAAAACAGGCGTGAAGTAGAAGTACTCTGCGTTTCGTCTGATGAGTGAGGTGCCGGTGAGGCCTAATTTCAGTCCTCTTGCCCTTCCCCCCTTTCCTCATAAGGATACGCTGGAAATGGGAAGAGGATTGGACGGGGAGGAGGTTAACGGGGAAAAGGAAATATCCTTATTCCTGTCTATGCCCTCCCCTGTACATTAAAGGTAGGCAACGAATCTGCAACACATTTGCTTGTTGCGGATATCTATGGGTAGCGCTCTCTTAACATCAGGTGATCCGCTTGCTCGTTTGCCACCTTTTTCCATAAAAAAAGGTCTTGAATGATGTTGAAAGTTAGAAACTTTTAAGTCAAGAGCAGCAGGCTAGAAGCCAGCATTATAAAATAATTCAAGGTAATATACAATGCAAAAATAACATTTAACATACATTACAAGCGTTTGTGGTTTATTATGTATATGTTAATAAAAGCATGATACAGTATGTTTAAAAAGTGCCCACGTCTCAACCAAACTGATGACATTGGTCTGATCGAAATGGAAGTGAGTAACAATGGTGCTATGATGAGTTTGCAACCTTTTTACCACAAAATAAGGAATTTAATAACGAATGTAGTCATAACGTATGTTATTACGAAACATTTATTGATCACCCACAATATTTATTGGACACCGCCTATTATAATTAATTGCTTAATTCATGTGCAGGTCAAAGTTTGTCAAATATGACGTAGATATCCTTTAAGCAGTTGCTAATAAAAATATAAGATCATTCTCAGGTTCAACGTAAATTGAAAACATTTTAAATACAAATTTAAACTGTGAGAAACAATGTCATGAGCGATAATTTGGAAGTACTCAAGTACTGTAAGAACTTTCAAATTTAGGCGAGACCAACGCTCTCATGTGCTGACATCTGTAATCCCAAACTTAGTTACAAATCGCAAAGCTTCGAAATTACGAAACACCCTTTACATTCACAAAATGAAGCAAAGCCTTACAGTGTAACAGATTACCCTGATTGTAAAGACGTGTATTAACAACATCCAGAGGCGTTTCAACGAGCACACACAACACGCCCGATACAAGACTCGCTGAGAACGCCAGTGTCACCGGCGCATGCTCACAGTAACCCCATTCTAAGATTTTCCCTTTCAGTCTGGAACATTTAAATATGGATATGATTAACGATAATAATAAATGGAAACTGGTACTATTGAGATAAGAACCATAATTTTGGCAGTGTCATGTACATCCTGGAGAATTAGCACGACATACTAATATAATATTTTCTAAGGTTATCTTTTACGAATTGAATTATTCTAGTCCTTTTTGAACTAGTTCCAATATAGTATAAGAGGAAATAAACAATGAGAATTAATTCTTCTATTTGAAACAATAACTCAAAAACATACTTGGAACTTCAGTTATGACATGTATTCTTTCTATTAACAAGTTCCTTCATGATATAATTGAAAATATACATTTACAACCAATTTTTTTGCGGTTCAATACATAAAGAGAAAATCAAGGAAAGATTGTAACTGGGGTTCGGAGATGTTAATACATTTCCGATCAGTATAATGACTTCTATTGGACAATGCTTATTATCTTCATGCAGTTTATGAAAAATCCGACACCAATGCCAATTGTTCATGCCTTTTCAGCGGAGCAGGTTACTCAATGAGGGTATGCCAATAAATGAGATGGCAATGGCGTAGTTGTTCTTCATACCCTGGTTGTACAGACGAACTGCCACCACGTCAAACGGACAAATGGCGACGGCGACCATGATGCCGCTGAGAGCACTGGCAGAGAACGCCAGCCCAAGCGGCGACCGGTCGAATATACTATACGATTGTAAAACTTCTTTGGCGCTGTAGACATAGTAAAGTATATTTTGACGATATTTTCTATCTCCAAATGAACCTGCTTGTGCATGGGAAATTATTTTAAATCCAGCGCTGAAGCTGGAAATATCAAAACCTACTAATATGTACGTATGATTAGAGGAGGACGTATTTATAATTTGTTAAAAAAATCATTATTGTCCTCCACATGAATGGAAAGATCTAAGAATGTAATCACTCGTCTTTTCATTTTATCCGTTTAGTTAAATAAAGCATATTTATCTCAGGTCAGATATATTAATTAAAAGACTTCATAAAAATAAGGGTACATACGTGGAAAATGTAGTAAGTTGGGCGGCGCTACCAACTGCCAGCCTCGTGCAAGTCGCATTCACGCCCGCGAAGAAACCACCCATGCCTTCGCTCTTGTAGATGGTGATGAAACCATCAACCATCCCTGAAATATTACAGGTATTTACGCTTCTGCTTTTTTGTCATTGACTTGTCACTGTTTGCCTGGGGAGATATCTACAGCTACACCAGGCTACTTTAAAAGTAATTTAGCTCGAGGGCTCGGATCGGGCTGTTACTTTAGTATAGTTATTGGATACCTCTGTGTTTCGTCCAATGAGTTAGGTGCTGCATTTCCTTACTAACCTTTATCGTCTCTTTACTTTAGTCCATTCCTCATTACCACAAAAAACATGGCAACGCACCCACTCTTCTGACTGCGTGATTGTTGGTAGGTAGATGTCGTTTTATACGATAAAAAAGCAGATATAAACGATCCATTTGCAGATCCATGACGATGATGCAGCCACTCGAATACATACAGAGTGTGTATGCTGTTACATGTACTATTGATATGTCCATTAAAATAATATGCGCAGATGTGTTAAATTGTTTGTATCAGAAACGCAAGAGAGCGAAGCGACTAACCGTTACAGCTGATCGGGAGGTCGAGTAATGAAAAACCATCATTAGGTACAGAGCCCTCTTTAGTAAGGCGCATGCACTGCAACTATACTGCAATATCGCCCTAGTTATGTCATCAAGATGAATGGCAACTTTTTATATATTGGGTAAGTTGAGTTGAATCATTTTCAACAAAAAACTTATGGTCAGTTTTAGACGAGCTTTTTTATGAGTAACACATTCGCACCGTATGAGAACGTAACGCTTCTGGTATAATAAGTACTAGTGAATTTGTTACCCTTGTACCGGTATTGTCGTCCGACAGCTATGCTGGGGTGCGCTGCGGCTTGAATCCTGGTTTTCAGCACGGAGACCGGGTTGGCCGCGAGACCGCTCAGCACGCCGCTTGCGCTTGACCAGAAGACGGTCTTGTTAATACTGATGTCGCCATCTTTAGACTTAGTCCAACCTTGAACCTCCGCTATGTGGTACATTCCTAACCTAAAACAAATAGTTAAAGCACGAGATAAAAATAAAATTTAACCACAACTTAACTTTTATCGATATCTGGTTCTTATCTGATGGATAATAAATTGTTGTGTCTGGTACATCATCTCTAATATCAGGTTGTGCTAAGTAGTTATAACTTTATACCTATAAATAGTTGTAAATGTAAAAGGTTAGACGAAGAAGGTTATATCATCAGAACTATGTGTTCGTTTCTTTTTATATTCTTTTTTTTCAAATAATACAACACACACTAACCTAACCGAATTCATTGTAAATCCTAGCAACATTGCAGGGGCGAGACCCTTCTGTAGTGCGAGTATGCCATCGTTTCTCGCTATCACATACAAAGCGTGGAATATGCCGCGGTACCGCGCCGTGTGCTCGTTCCTCGCTCGGAGCTCGCCTTGCAGCTGGAACCTGGTCTTCACCACGTCCATGGGGTTCGTGAAGATGGTTGCGCCCGCGCCCGCCAGACCACCGATCACGAAGTCCATTTTGATTTAGAAATCTCTCTGAAATTGATGAAAAATTTGAAGGCTTTGACAGAAAAGGTAAGTCGTATAATTTCTATAATATTCTTAAATAAGACCAAAACTAGGTAAAGGTACGCATGTACATAATGTGTAAGATATGTACATATGTTTTTTTTGTTTCGTACAAGTGTCGTGAGGTTCTCTTTCAAGCCAAAATAACCATAGAATACTTCCTTCATAGATTTATGATGGAAGTGTTGTAGGGTTATTTTGTAGGCATAAATCGCAGAACTTGTACTCGTCAGAATCAACTTATATCTACCTGATGTCATATTAATAGAGTGAGGGTTATTGCTGAAGCTAATTTGCTAAATAAACTAATCGTTTAACTAAGTTATTGCGATAGTGCATGTCTGAAACAGACACCACCGCTACAACATTGTATTACTTAACCATACCGCAATGACTAGAACTCATTCGTACTTAGGACCTAACGTAGGCTATATCATCGCACATAAACGATTAAAGATAGATTCTTGACTTTGAGAAGAGAGTTATTCTTATGCTGTCCCTATCTATTAAACGAGCACTATTTTAAGAGCGCTTATAATAGTGCTCTATGGCATGAAGACAAACGGCCTTTATGACAAGTCGTTAAAGAGACAACGATTGTACGTATCTACTTACTTCTTTTGCTAGTTAATACTAGGAAAAATTTAGTCGAATTTAATAATTAGACTAAATTTTTCCTTATAACATCAGCCATGTGCCAGTAAGAGTCTCATTATAATCGATCCAGTAACTTCGTAGATGATCGAGAACAAACAGACAGATAACTTGCTGTTTATTTTTTTGTCAAATTATAAAGCGGGCGCTAGAAGCACGGCAAAGGCTGTATTAACAGTAATGCTTGGCGCAAACGGGCACCGACCATAGACGGCAGGGCACAGAAGGCGTCTAGCCTAAACCTCTTAAACTTAGCTCGAGGGCTCCCTCCATAGAGGCAACCTCGGCTCGGGCCGATCCTTTATTATTATTACCGGATTAGGAGGCCGCCGAGCTCTTAGGTTGCTTCGGCGGGCGCTCCATGGAGTGACTGGACTCAAGGGCTCCTAAGAGGGAACCTCGGCTTGGGCTGTCATTCTTTAGGCGTTTAGCATTCCTATTCGAGGGTGCCCGAGAGGGCCCAGCCTCGGCTCGATCGGTAGCTATTATCTGATTAGACTGAGTGATGGGGTGGGTGGCGCGACAGTGGCGCGTGTCGGACTCTGTCTTTTGTGGCTCGTAGCGCGTTGCCAACAC
>JWHW01028800.1:66682-79898 GCA_000931545.1 Papilio glaucus | reverse complement strand
CACTCAAGCTATTCGTGTGCAGTTGCAACTAAAAATGCAGTTGGCGTGTGGTCGAGTTTCGCACTGGTATTGGTATGGTTGGTATTGGTATTGGAGCCGCCGTACACGAAGGAGGGCTTGAAGCGATTCGCTCGCGATGTTTGCCTAATAATAGATCAAGAACTGTTTCTTCGTCGAAATCCTCGGACTCGGCGATGCGGCGGCGGTGGGGCTACGAGGGGAAGGGGTTAACCCTTTCCCTTGCAGCCGCATTTCGCGTTATCCCAGCGGCGACGCTGTGGGACCGGGCCACGAGGAGCGAACCTCTATAAAAAACTCAAGGCACACCAACGGGGGAGGGCGGGGAATCCCGAACCTGCATTGCACGGTGTCGTCTCCTAGGAGCGCCCCAGACCATCTTGGGGCGCGGCACCCTTTTAAGGTCGCAGAGCGGGGCGTCGCGGTGTTACGTACTTGTAATGCTCCCGCGGCGCCCACGCAATGGGGGAAGGCGTGTGGTTTTTAGTGGGTACGCCCGTCTCGGTGGATAAGCTCCACAAACCCCCTTGTTACCCCGAACAGGGACATGCATAAGGCACATTTACCACACGATAAAAAAGGTCTAGATGTAGATATTAAAATTGAACTCCTTTGATATAAGTTTATAGTCGCAAGAATTTATTTAATACCTTTATTCAGTTTGTTATCTTTATATTGTGCAGAATGAAAAGTTATTTTAATTTGTATTACTCGTTAATTATTATTGTAGCGGCAAAGGCAATGCGCGCCGTCCACGCCATCGCTCGGACGAGCCACACGCTACCCGGTAATACTGCACGCCTGCAGTCTTTGCACGACCTAGTTTTACTTGTTGACACCTGAATTACCTTGTATGTGCAATGAAAATTAAGAAAAATACTTATTTAATACACAAATAAATTAATAAATTAATTGTCAATTTTTAATTAGTAGAAAAATTAAAATACCCGACTACCATAGACTTAGCCCGAGGCCACCAGAAATTCGTCATTTTATAAAAGCTGACGATCCCCAGTACATGCCCCCAAATAAAGGTAGAAACCATGGCCCTGGCAGATATCAGGTACTACAACATAACCCAGGTAGCCGTTTCGGAATTTATAGCGAACATCGCCTTTTTGCTGATGCTTGCAAATTACACTGGAAGTTGCAATATCTCCTAAACTGTCTTGAACTTTATGTAAACTTTCAATCATCATCATTTTAAAGATATACATATAGTTAACTAAAATTTCAACTTACTCAACCGAACAGCTACAGGACGACCTGGTTCTTTAAATTGATATAACTTTTTTATTTATGAACCAATTGAGATATAACACTAAATTTAAAGTGAAGCTTACCACAATACATTAGTAAAAACCGAAACTCGAATAGCCGTTAAGCCGTTTCTGAGATTAACGCGCACAAACGCATAAACAAACAAACAGACAAAAATTCTAATAATCATTGGGTTTTACTGCGTTAATAAAGGCCCTCAAGAATAGTTTTTCTCAAATATCTTCCATGTACAGTGATCAGTTATATTTTTATTATATTTATAGATTTATGTCCACTATATGGGTTTGATCCTGATGTATGCTTTGTGACACTTTGGAGAAGAATAGGAATTGAATGGCACCTCACTATTCAAAATCGATCAAACCATTTAGGCTACTCGAGTCACAACAGGACTGACATGCATACTATACACATACCCGCGAAAAACATTACCTGGCCAGGAGAGTAATATTGATTGGCAAGTCAGGCAAAAAGTTCTTATAGACATGTTATCAGAAGTCTTGACCTACTCAAAGGAAACAATTAGTTTTTATTAGAATAAAGAAGAATAAAGAAGATTTAAAAGATCTAATTTAAAAAAACTTTTATTTATAACTTACAATCTTATTATTACATTTATTTCCCTTTACTAACTATTCATATCATTTTAAAACTCGAAATTTTTATTTGAAACCAATGGAAGAGTTTTAACTCATAAGTACTCCAACAATTGCCTTTTTAAATCTCCCACTTATCTTTTTTATCTTTACTCCCCTCTTCCTTTCAATATAAAGGTTGAAAACATATCTTTAACTTTTTGAAATGTTTGAATTTTGATAAAACTGTTTGGAGCTTTTAACTTATTTAAAGCAAATTATCCTAAGTCACCTTTTAAGGTTATTGTACAGCAGACAAGACATTGGCGGGAGGATTATTCTGGACCTTTGCAATTTCTTCCTTGAATTTAGTTATAGTTTCCTTGGCTAGGTGTAGCTTCTCTTTCAACTCTGATATCTCATTCCGGACTTTTGCTTGTGCCGCAATTATCCTTTCTAGAGTTTTTTCTTTCTTTTCCTCAACTAAAAAGATTTAATTTAAATATAATCAGACTTCAACCGAAAATCTAATTTATCACTAATAGTATGAATTCCCAGAATTAAATGCATGCATGCAATAATGGTAAAAATTTCACTAAAAGTTAATACTATTTCAGTAATTACTAGTTTTATATTACATGTTGTAAAATGTCATTCATATAAGTTTTAGCTTTCTCTGTAGAAACTTAAATTATGCTATATCTCAGAAATTTACAAATATATGGATTATCTCTTAGTTTTTGTAAATACTAAACTGATGAGAATTTGCAGGGCCAATGCAAACACCATCAAAGTTTAAAAGCCCTAAGAGATTTTTTTTTAAATGTGTATTTGAAATAAACTATAAATAAATAATTTAGATAATACATTGGTGTACTTACAGTTTGTGTCATGAACCCACGGTCCGTTGGTGATGGGTTTCACATTGCTCAGCATGTGCTGCATGAGTTGTGTGGGCTCCTGGAATACTATCTCCTCATAAGACTCGCTGACCAACGCACGGCCTATGGCTGGTGGTGCACTTTCATTCACAGGCGATTGGAATAATTTCAGAATATGGTAAAGTGTCACCTGGAAGGAACATAATAATTATTGTGTTGTTAACTCATCCACCATCCAATACCAAAAAAATTATTATTTATATATGCACACCTAGAGTGTGGGTAGATTTCTATTTGCCATGGTCCTGGCACACCTCTCTCGTGTCTTTTGTATTACCACCACTTTTTATTAATACCTCATCAATCTAGTTAGCCCAAACTAGCCTTACTAACACTACCATTTACTAACGTAACATTAATTTATCTTGTCAATTTTCTTTCATTCATTGTTTCAACACATCTTTAAGTGCAATAATTTTTATTATATCACCTTGAAATAAAAGATAAATACCCCCTTGAAATAAAAGAAAATAATTGTAGTGATTACTTACGGGTCTTTCATTGGGATCATGAAAGTAAATTTTAATAACAATTTCAAACTCGCCCCATCCGGTTTCTGTGAGTTCGTATGGCGGCTTTGTGACAATTCTATTTGGATTTGCATAGCTCTCGTGAAGTTTGAAATGTATTTTCTTAATATATATTGACATATCTTCATTTGCATACGGCTTTACATATACAGTCCATTGATGTGTGTGACCGTCTTCTTCCCTCTTCTTCCCAAAGTACCTGGCTATGTTACCGTATACTATTGGTTTTACTATCACTACGCCCTAGAAAAACATAGCAATAAATATATACTTTCATATTTCATCACGTAGAATCCCGGCTTTAGACACGCTGTAATCTTACTAGGTAGTTTAGGTTAACGATTAATACCTTTACTCTTCCCCCTGAATCAGGACCAAAGTCTGTTTGACCAGACATTTGTATATGATTTTGATTTATAATTTATTTACAACAAAAACGATGTTACTATTTTATTTTATATTTTTTGTTTGTAAACAATAGATAACGAAGACACCAATATCGGAATGTGACATTGACATTTGACAGTTCGCAAAAATCTTTTTCTAGCAACCAACTAGCAACGCATATAAGCTTTTTGCCTCCTTAATACTTCTTGAAACTTGCGTTAAATTTTTATAATCGTTTAATTTTAAGACGTTTTCTGCGATTATCAAATAATAATTCTCTTCTTTAATTAGTCATATAAAAAGCATGCAAGTCCTCGGACCAAACAGTGGTTTGATATTTCATTCTTGAGAAGAATAAAATTATTTCTAAAATAAGTAGGATGCTACGACAGACTCGTAAGATCCATTGTCTCTATCTCTACAGTAAACCTAGCTATAGAAGGTTTTGTTTGTGATGCATAGGTGACTAATGCAAGCCAGTGGTTTTTAACCGGGGTTAATTTCACCACATGAAGGTAAATTATTCAATATCATTTATTAAATTTTGGATAGGTACTAAATATTTGAAAAGTATCTTATTTTAAATTGTACAGATCTCAATAAACATATAGAAATTAGAGCTATAGTAGAACAAGAGCAGGCGACGATGTGATCTTCGTCATTTAATAAAACTTGAAAGTTTTTCTGAGTTTGGGTCATGGTAGATATCCAAGATATCAGATATCAATGGTGTATAAAATGGCAACTCAACTTTGTTAAAGTACTTCAATGTTTCGAAGAGCAGCCTCCTAGAATTCCAACGTGGACGGACCAGTTTCAGTGAATGACGTCCAAATTTTTGTGTATTAGGTACAAGTTTTTGTGTATTAGGGACATACGCAGATAAAGTTTCAAAGGTCAGATCGTTGCCGGCTGTTGGGGTATGACTTATTTGCAAAATTTGCGAATATGCCGAAACTAAGATTACCCACACACCACATCCGTGGTTCTTAACCACGGATATATACCGGAATGAATTTGAAAAAAAGTCATTACTTTTCTTAGATATATATTATCTTATATTGCATGTGAACAATGGTCCAACAAGCTCGTTTCTTAAATCTAAACATAATATTTGATTAACATTTAACTAGCTACGTTGTGGCAATCGTATTAGAATGAGCCTGGCTAGTGGTGTACATTCAAATTAAGGATTTTGTGACTCATTGTTGGATTTCGGCAAAATAGGCCCTTTATACTGAAAAATACAATTACAGATATTTATTTATAGGATCACATTGTGGCTTGGCTAGGTTTAGAATTTTAAGTAGCGATGGGATGTCTTAAAATTTATGGTCAATTCGCGAGTTTTCGCCGTCCGCCAGTAATGGATCATTTTCTTCTTCGAGTCGCGACGATCGTGAGCTGTGTCTCGAAGCGGAGACTCTTTGCGTGAATATAAGTATGTTAGGTACAAGTGCTCCACATGGCGTTGCTGGGGCGGATCTCGAAGACACTCGTGTTCCCGGGGAGACTCTGGATTGTCTCCCAGGATGTGCCATTGACAGCGGCATATACAGACTAGATTTTCTTGCTTTTAATGTTTTTCTGACATTATCTAATCTTCTGGTTCGTCTGTCCATCCTCTCTTCGCTCGGTCTTCTTAGCGTTGATTCCCTTGACGTTTGCGTCGGGCTGGTTGGCTGTGGAGGAGATTCGCAGGCGCCTGCATTTTCTTGGGATGGACAAGAGAAGAGATGTCGCAGTCCATAGGCTTCTTGGTCGTAAACAGCGTCGTTGACATTTGAGTGGGAACGGTGTGCCGGAGGAGATGCTCCCAATCGTGGCTTACAGCCGCCACCATCACAGTACATGTCGCAGTCGATCAATTCAAGGTCAAGATCAAATGCTGCGTCCTGTCAAAATTATTCACATTATTTACTTTATTAAAAATATCATTAGAGTATAATCTTATAACTTTTTTCGCAAGAAAATTTACGAGATCCATTTTGTTAAGCTAAGAGTATAAAGTTTTAGGTAAAGAGTAGAGTAGACTCGAAGCTATATCAATTTTAATCGGGATCATTACCAGTGGTTGTACGGGCGAGGTGATGAGGTTCTCTCTGAAGGTGGCGGCCTGGTCACGACGCTCTGGGCGGAGCGCCTCCGCGCCGCGCGCGCTCGGCACGCACTCGTCGTAGCTGCTCGCGCAAGAGTACGGCGGCGGAATTATGGAGTTGGCCTGATTCGAAATTGACCGTAGTCTTTATTTAAATCTTTTTTAGAAGTTTGTTCTATGTATTACTTCGTTCAAATATGGAAAAAACCTACCTCATTTGTGGCATTACAAATGAAACTTGAATTGAGAGATTCTGCAGTACTCGTAGCCGATAAGGAACCTAAAGAATAACAAAAAAAGATTAGGTTTTAGAGAAATACTTTTCTGCGAAGCCTCTGTTTATTCAACCGATATTGGCATATGATCTAAGATTCATTGTAATCGTGTTTCTAAAGTACAAAGCTGGCATCTATTGCTACATATTATATAAATCCAAGTTATATTACTCATATCTTACATCGATTCTAATGTCTAATTGTTCGTCAACTTATTGTTTCCAGAAGTTTATTTAAATAATAATTATAACGTATGTAAATATACAAAATATTGTAATTCCATTTTTTTGTATATTCACTACAAGCTTACCAGGAGCACGAATTACGTAATTTCTGAAGTAGTGGACCATGAGATAGTTCCCTCCGGTACCGTTCTTGCCGTCGCCCTCAGCGCAAGTAATTACAAGTGGGTACAGATCCGGCTTCGATGTTACCTGAAGCAACGTTGAGGTAACAAATAAAATTACTCCAATTAATTTTGTCTTGACGAAATGCTGAAGTATAACTTATTACGTTAGGTACCCCTTCCACAGAGATGCTATTGTTGTCTAGTTAAAAAAAAATGCATACATCTACAAACTCCTTCCGTACAGTTCATCAATCTCCCTTAACTCTTTTAACGTGACTAAGGACTGTTCATAGAAAAAACAGTCATAAAGAATTTATACAATAATGCTACAAAGGCAGGACCTTTGTCCACAAAGGCAAGACGACATCCACTCGCTAGCAAAATATAAGCGCTACGTAAAGTAACACATGTACGTACTTCAGAATAAGGTGGTGGTGCCTGATGGAAGGAACTGCAGCGGCTGTATCTAGGCGGAGGGTACACGGAGCCGGCGGAGTCGTGCTCCGAAGTCGGCCGCCGCACGCAGCACCACAACGAGAACATGTAAACGCCGTGCGGGCGCCGGAAAAACAGGCACCAGATGCAGCACACCATGATACCCACCAGGCAGCCCAGAAGGAAGAGTACCTGCCTGCAATCAAGAAGTGAACAAATAACCCTCTGCGACAGGGATAATGTCCCTCAACATTGTTGTTATTTAAAATAATCTTCCTATTAAAATAATCTGTAAGATAACACTTAAATTATCAATTTATCTAGTAGCTTCTAGAAGACCATTTACCTCGATAAACGGGAGAGTCATATTGGTGCCTACTTTCTGTTAAATACCAGGTTTACCTAATACTAATAATACTAAGTACTCTTTGAGTCTTGTATTTGCTTTTTATGTCTGAAAGGTAGGAGAAAGTTAATTCATCAATTGGCCATGGTTTAAATACTGACACGTATCGTATGAAATCAATGAGTATGGCTAAGATTTTTGTTGATGATGAAGCTTACCATTGAGTGTACCATGGATAGGTGAAGATTTCCTTTAATGCCTCGTCATCCTCTTGTGGTTCCTTTCCGGGTTCGCTTCGCTGCCGCCCGGTGGCCGGCGAGCAGCAGCCCTGCTCGCAGCAGAGCCAGGGCGCGGGACACAGTCGACCGTCCTCACACGACGCTGCATACTGACACACAATATATATTTATGGAGCTCATTCATTATCTTTTTTTCTTTGTTTTTGAAGTGAATACTTCTTTAGCCGCGTTAGATGAAATTTGGTAGGTGAAAATCTTATCGTGTGAACTACATGCGTCAACAACACGCGTGCTTATTTGAACAATGTCGACTGGCTTCGACGACCTTTTTTCATTTATTTTTCTTGTATCCAATTTTGAATTTTATAGTTAAGGCGCAGCTGATCATACTAGATCGAAACAACTCTGTAGGTCGAGAAAACAGGCTCACATAAGCTTCGAAAAAATTATTCATAATTGCATCGATATTTCACATCTGAATATCTTTGTAAACAAATTTAAGCATTTTAATTAATAGGGGTTTGGCAAAGGCTTTAAATGAGCGCGTAGTGTAGTTCGTCACTGTGGCAATTTCGTAATTTGGTGTAGTAAAGACCATTATTAAAACTTTGTAAAGAATTATCGTTGAATTCGTAATGATTTTGAAGAAATAGTTTGGATGAAATTTTGCCCAAATTGATACGGTTGTGTTTTTGAAACTGGTCAATTGACCCAGGATGATATTTTAAAACTTATATTATTCATTTTTCGAGCATTATGTTTATATTGAGTTTGTTTTTCAATTATAGCATACATGAATTGAAAAAAAAAACAAGGAATGAAGTAAACATTCCAGCTTTGGCTGGCCAAGTAGACGAATGCACGGCGCATGTTTTCATTTCAATCAATAACTCTGTCAGACCGAACACAAGCGATGTGATATTTTTTTTCAAGTACTTAAATAATTCTGAAGTTCTTACAATTCTACAAGCTGGTTTTCTTCATAATTTAAATTTAGTTGTTTTATTTATATTTAAAATGTATAGAAACAATTTTAAAGTTAGGTTAGGTTAGGGTGATAAATAGTTTTTTTCTTTGAGTTATAGTTCTAAATAAAAAATATGCCGAACTTAACAATTTTCAATGATTATAATTTCCCAATTTATAACATTATGAAATAACCGTAGCATATCTAATTAAAATATAAATACCTATTACTGTAAAAACACAATGACAAAAAGTACATTGCTATTTGATGTAAGAAAATGATTTGATTAATATTTAGTAACTTACTGCCGCTTGATTATAAATGATTCCAACTAATGACACAATTAGAACAGCGAAAATCATTGTTATTATCACTAGAAGCGTCGGACCCGACATCTGTATTTAGCTTACATATTTCAATAATAAATTCCTTTTGCAAAGTGCACAACACCCTGCAATACTTTATATATATTTGAGAAACACGAAATTTTATATTATTGAAATCATCTTTGTAAGATGTTACCGCCCTTCGGGGCAGCGCGGGACTGAGTGACTGAGTGTGCGGAATAAAAACGAATTTCTGTTCTGCAAAACCATTATAGAATGACCTCCCCCGCCTTCTAACATATCGCACCCTTGTTTGCGTCCATGTGTTCAAGCTAATAAAATAATTTTCATAATGACGACGTTTTCAATAAATTATATTGATACTGGCACAAATCTCTATTTCCTTAATTAATATTTTGATTAACACAGTATACAGTTATTGTCCAGTGGTGGAAATTCTACCGCGATTCTTTTAAGTTAGGTATGAACGTAAAATATGAATGGTCCCTTGGCTTTCGATTTAAGTATAGAAGATTATTTACCAATGAATTTACATTTATATTTTAAGTTTTTTGTTTGGATTCCCAAACATGCGGAAGGGGAAGAATAAGAAGAAAACAAATTGCGTTCTTATGATTAATTGTCAACACATATTTTGAATTTTGCCTTAAGATTTACTATGTTATTTCAGATTAAACCGGAATTGCAAGTGTCGTCGTCGAGTCGATGTTACTCCTCGCAATAGACAGGACAAAATATGCTGAACTGACTCCGCCAAACTCCACTAGTCTAAGAGACACTTCAAGAAGATATAATTTCAGTACCATGAGTGTTGGAACGGGATGGATATACTTATAACAATGAAATGGTTTTCTTTATAATATACCTAGGATCTAGGCTTATAATATATGTAACTCGCTGCAACTAGGGAGATCTTCTAGATCAGTCCAGAATTCCAGAAAAATATATTTTCGACCCCTGTATCTTTTACACCCCTACATCCACATGCAAACCCACGGATAAATAGAGCAGAAACATTTCTACTTACTATATTTTATATTAATCCGAAGTAAAAGTGTACAAAAAGTTCATATACATACGTGACATTGGGAACTGTTCCAAGTAGGGTAAAGGAATAAATGGCGCCATGCCGCCAACGCGTTGTTGCTATGCGGCGTAATGTGGAGCAATATTGCGTTATTGTAATTTTTTTTACAATTTTGACGATTGAGGAAGGAAAAATGGCACTAAAAATAAACTTTATGTTTATAAACTTCGAAAGGTGAAAATATTGCTGAGGAAGACCGAAAAAAGAAGTGTTAGTAACACATGCACACTTTCTGTCGTACATAAAACCCATACTCATACAAAATGTATTTTTGCATGTATCAACAATTAAGGACATGTAAATTTCAGCGACTTTCCTTATGCGAACCTTTCCTTATTTATAGCTATGAAAATGAAATTCGCTATTGGATAATGATAATATATTCAATAAATGCAGGTAATGTAACTGAAAAATTTCAATATTATATTGAATGAAACAGTCCCATGATAATTGCTCTTAAGAGAATTCATCGATCCATTTTGCGGTGGCCCACCAGCCTAACTTGCCTGTGTGTTTACTAAATAACAATACCGATAAACTTCAATAAAATGACAATGAGTGAGTTTTAAGGTTTCGAATGGTAATAATGGATTTATGTTTCTTTTAGTATTACGGTTCTGCTCTGTTCTCAGCACAGAATATAATTACTCTGGTTTTCAGGTCCACTCCCTGACGTACACGTAGATATTTCTTTGCAGTAATTTAAATTAATATTTTCAATCGACAAACAAAAAACTCATAGATGGCAGTAGGAACAATAGAAAATCCTGTCCTTGGATTTTAAGAAAATAAAAGAAATAATATGCTCTTTTTGAGGATAATTTTTTAATATTATTCTAGATATTTTGCAGTATTTTTTATAGATTAGTTAACATTGACCGTGATCCCTTCTTTTTAATTCTGATAAGACTACAAATGACATTGACGTACTGAGCTGACGTATATGTGACAGTTGGCAATCGTATGTGAATCAAAATTTAGCTTAGGAAGAAAAAAATATTAAATACTTTTATATATTTATGTGATAACATCTAGTAGTGAAAAGAAAACATGCGATTTGTTATTATTGTCCTTTTTGCATATGCTGCAAGCGCCGCAGCATGGGATGATGATGATTTTGAAGTATTTGACGTGGTTGAAGAAGTTAACCAGAATTTTTACGAATTATTAGGAGTAACACAGGTAAGAGTTTTACTTTAAGGATATATATTTTGCTTAATACTATGTTATTTATATATCTTTTCATTTCCCAGTATAATACTCTTAGAAAAGCTTAAAATTGTATCTTATAAATTATTTCATTAAAACGCAATTTTTTTTTAAATTTCTAACTGGAATTATTAAATCTTTTTATTTACATATAATATACTTTGTTTTGTCTTTGTAATCATTCGGTCATTAAAAGAATTTCATTTCATAATATTTGTAATATAGTGTGAACTAACTTATAGAAGAAACAAAAGTTATTTTTGGCTTTAAATATTATGTGGATTATTAATACAGTCGTATAAAGTTAACTATTGATACCAGAAACACCTAAATTTACCTAAAAATAATCTAAAAATGACTCATAAAAGGAAAATATGAAAAAAAGGAAATAAATAAAAATTGAATAATATACATAGATACCATTTAGTTTAATAGAAAAAGAATTAATTTTATTCATAAAGAAAGTGGCTAACCTGTTATTTAATAGAATAAAAAAGATGTTTTCTGTTCATTCATTCATCATTGCGCAGGTTGTACAACTAAGAAATGTGCTCATTAGCAATGATTAACTAGTAAAATGAAGATACCATAACACAATTAGTTATGTTTAAAGAAGAACTTAGGTTAGTTTAGTAGGTAACAAGCAAACTAGATGTTTTGTTCCACTAGAAGCTATTTCTGTAACAACTCTCATTGACTATTATATGACCATTGAATCAAAGTAAAAGCTTGTGTTATAAGATTGTTAACTAGCAGAATCAGACCAACAACTGTTTTTCAAATGATAAACTAAATGATTAGGATAGACTATTGGCACTTGACTTATTATTTTTTTCAATGATATATAATTCTAGTTGATCCGGCAGACATTGTCTGTGTGAAAATTGATTTGCTCATCAAGAAATTAAAAAAAAAACCAAGTACCTAATGGCAGCACCACTTACCATGTCCAATTGTCCTTAAACACACACAATGAGTCTAGTTTTTTTAGAGGAGTTCAATTATATACATCCAACAGAAAAAAATATCTTAGCCATTTATAAAATACATTACTAGAAAGAAAAATGGAGTAATATTGATTGAAACTCTGGTTGTAGGAAGCATCACAGCAAGAAATTAAAAGTGCATTTAAAAAGCTTACTCTTAAGCTACACCCCGACAAGAATAGTGCCCCAGATGCTGATGTACAGTTCAGGAACTTGGTTTCGGTGCACAATATACTAAAGGATCCAGGAAAAAGAGAAAAGTATGTCATAGATTTTTTTTAACTTATAACACTTGATTGTATATTAGTTTTTTATGATCCCATGTATTCAATCACCTACAAATAGCTTTCTATATTAAAACTTACTATTTTACTTACAATTTTTAAAGACCTTACCAAGTAGAACTTAACTTTTAGTGATAAAAAAAAATAGAATTCTCTGTCTTCCAAAAGCACTATTTATCAGCAACTGTCACATATTGAAGACCCAAGTAAAATCTAGCAATGGAATATCTAGATCTTATTCCCGTGGTTTGATTACCATCATTAGCAATTTGACATTAAACTGGGGCATGCTGCCCCCAGTGATAGCAATAGCTTGGAAATTGTAAGTAAATATAAGAGAAAATGATGTAAATTTTTCAATATTTTTATCCTTTGGCAAGGTACAATGAAGTGCTCAAGAATGGTCTTCCCAATTGGCGATCTGCCGTTTATTATTATCGACACGTAAGAAAAATGGGCTTAGCCGAAGGCTCTGTGATTCTATTTATCATTATTACATTCGGTCAGTACGCTGTCGGCTGGGCTGCTTATGCAGAAAAGAAGTTTACAGCTGTAAGTATAAATTAACATAAATATTAGTGTGAAATTAAATTAAAAATATCAATAAATTATGCCTAGAATTTACTGTTTATTTGGGGTTCTTTAAGTAAGGAGTTCTTTATTTCTTCCAATTATGCAACACTAATTGTTCTTAAGTTTATGTTTCTTTGACAGTAATGATCACTTACTTCAGTATAGCTGCTGATTCCATGAGAAAACCCATTCTAAGAGGAAAGAAACATCTTTTTTATGTATATTCAAATGTTATCAGGAGCAAATATTAAATAGCAGAGGAAGGAAACAAAAGAAGACTGGTTTTGAC
>JWHW01028800.1:44498-57465 GCA_000931545.1 Papilio glaucus | reverse complement strand
ACAAGGGGTATTTTGGTTGATTATTTATTTGTTATTTATTAATTTTTCAACCATCGTCGCCAGTTTTGCATGCACGCTTATAACTTTCATTTGAAGCACTGGTATTCAACCAGTAAATACTGGTTGAATACACACATTCAACTAGGTTGGGTAGAAGAAACCTATCAATTAATAAGGCTAGTCTATTTTTAGAATACATTTAAATAAATATGTAAAATGTAGGCACTAAATATAATAAAAAAAAAAAAAAATAATTAAGAATGTAAAAATAAATTACCGTTAATCAAACCTTATCAAATTGTGATGAATGTTCTTAATTCTTGTCTACTATATTGTTTCCGAATACTACAAAGATTACAAAGAACCCATGACGTTGGTATTTAAACAAATTTCACTGCGTCATTCGTGTCTAACTCCGGTACACTCTAAATTAAAACAAACAATCTCTAAAAATGATGTATCATTAATAACTTACGAGTTGACAGTCTTCATCGCATCCTTGCACGGTCGTCAGCTTCTCAAGCTTGCCGTCTTGAGCGCGTGCGCACTGATAGGACTCACAGGCGTCTGTGGCTGACGTCCAGTTTTCTCCAACCTACAAGAAATAAATAATTTCAAATACCCTTGAACTTTTTAACTAATTAAAGGAGAAAGAGAAACTGAGAGAGAGAAGAAAGATGAACAGATATTTCTTTCGATAGTTTACGATGTATGAAAATTTTGTCACAAGAATCGACACTAGTATGGTGTAGAAATTTGAGTATGATTTGCAAAATTTAAATTTATGTCATTATTTACGTAAATATTATTTTTAATGTAAAATAATATCTTATAATTGAAGGAAAAGTAATAAGAAATTACATTTGTATGACGAACGTACCTGGTATATCTTATCAGCGACGCGACAAGCGACAGGTTCAACTTTCGGACAACATTTCCCTTCCACTTTAAGTTTCGTGAGCACAAACTGTTTTTCCATCGATTCACTTATTTCCGGACACGTCTCGTTGAAGCTTTGGACTTGCAGCTGTATAAAACATTACAGTGAATGAAAATTAGTCAAAATGAAGATAGCACGGAGCTCGAGAGAAGTGCGGGTCATAAATGCACAGCTCACATTTCACTTGGTGTTACTCTGTGCTTGGTGGATACTGTGCGCATCAGAATGTAGACAGTCCTTTGCAGTCCTGCGCTTTTTCATCACGACACGTGACGTTACGAGACGAGACGTGCAAGTAATTCTCACGTGCAAAAAAATAAGTCACCTATGGTATCATAGTATTGTTGCTGCCTGTTGCTAGAAATAATGGCGATAGTGAAAGAAAAGTTAGAAAACAGAAGTACAAACAACTGTACAATTACTGAGCTGAAACTTGTAACCGAGCTACCTAATAAATTTAAATTAGTTAAAAAATCACTAACAAAGTCGAAGTGGAGTTTAAACTACACCAGGGATATTAAAAGGCAACATTGTCTTGTCAACAAAGGCATCAAATTTATAATATCGGTGTTAAAACTTCTTTCAGATGACGATACTTACGGTTCCATTGAGGTCTACGCAGGTGTAGTTGGTGCAGAAGTCCGGAGATGACCAGGTCTCGCCAATAAGGCGCAGTGCTCCCTCGCACACGCACGCTACCGGCTTGCATCTGCCGCAGCACTGCTCGCTTCTGTTTGCAGATGGTACATACTCCGAACCCTGGGTCAAGAAATGAGTGTAAGTTTATCACAAGTAATCGCAATAAAATAAAATAAAGAAAATATATGTATCTAAAAGATTGTTTGAAACTCGATAATTGTGTAAGAAAACAAATTTGCTAACTCAACAAAAGACAGAGATAAAAAATGATAAATTATTAAATTAGTTTGTTTTTAAATCAAGTTTTAACTTATTCGTCTACCTTCACAACTTTACCTACTGTCTGTGTAGTTAGACATAAGCATTTTAACATTTGTCAACACTTGAATGTGCTTTGTTTACTGTCGCATGTGTTATTGTAAATGCTCATTGTTTATTTTTCTTATAAGAAGAATACCAACAATATTTTTTAGTTCAATAGTATTTGTATTTAGTACCCTGTCAGTGTGGTGCAGGTTATAGTTATTAGTGCACATCACAAAGTAAAAAAAAATTTCATCATCAGTAATCTGTAAAGTGTTGTAAAAGCTGTCGAATTACACCAGGATGAGCATATGGCTCGTAGTTGTTCTATTTTTGGTTATATGGTACTTGTTTCCATAGTCTTTTTCTAGTTTCCAATCTTTGAGCCACGTTTCTACGTAGACGTTGAGCTGGTGGTGGTACTGGGTATGGAGTTAATGACACTTAAATCGGTGGTCGCCCTTGAATTGTTATATCCTCGTAATCATCAATGTCTTCTACTTTGGAATCGTTCCCATCTCCATGATGATGTAAAACTATATCATTTGTGAGCTCCCTAACAGAAGTAACAATGGCTGTTATTTAACTCAAAAATGATTGATAGTAACTACTGCTGATCTAAGTAAAATTAAGCCTGAACGTCACTTTCATGACTTAAGATTTTTCTCTAAAACTTTGGGTTTCAGAAAATAAATTTATAATATCATAAATACCAACCTAATTACACCAACAGTGTTAAAAATAATCATTATATGCATAAAATATAGCTAATTTCGAGTACCTCTAACACATTCCAAAAACACCGCCATCTTCGCCTCGGCACTGGCTCACGCTGATCGGCTGACCGCAGTAAAACTATTATTTTCTGTGTTCCCCCTAATTCATGCACTATCGTGTCGCGTTATCGTTCCGAAAAGTTGATTTGGTAAAGCGCAGGAATTTTAAAAATGAATGTATGCAATGCATACATTCATTTTTAAAATTCCTGCATGCATGCACAAATGCATGATCGTGTTTGACGGTCCCTTAAAGGGTCTAATAAAAAATAAAACACAATTTCTAAAAATGATGTATCATTCATAACTTACCAGTTGACAGTCTTCATCGCATCCTTGCACGGTCGTCAGCTTCTCAAGCTTGCCGTCCTGAGCGCGTGCGCACTGATACGACTCGCAGGCGTCTGTGGCTGACGTCCAGTTTTCTCCAACCTACAGTAAATAAATAAATTCTAAACTCTTAACCTTTTTAACTAATTAAGAGAGAGAGAGAAGACGAACAGATATTTTTTTCGATAGTTCACAGAATTTGTCACCAGAATCAAAACTAGTATATTTTAGAAATTTGAGTATATTGGAAGTCTGAATGAGGATGCACAACGTAAATTAATGTCATAATTTATCCTTTTAAATATCTTATAATTGAAGTTAACGTATTTAAGTTCAGAAAAGTAACAAGAAATTACATTTGTATGACGAACGTACCTGGTATATCTTATCAGCGACGCGACAGGCGACAGGTTCGACTTTCGGACAACATTTCCCTTCCACTTTAAGTTTCGTGAGCACAAACTGTTTTTCCATCGCTTCACTTATTTCCGGACACGTCTCATTGAAGCTTTGTACTTGCAGCTGTATAAAACATTAAAGTCAATGAATGAAAATTAGTCAAATTGAAGACAACACGGAGCTCAAGATAAGTGCGGGTCATAAATGCACAGCAGACATTTCACTTGGTGTTACTCTGTGCATACTCTGTGCTTGGTGGATACTGTGCGCATCAGAATGTAGACAGTCCTATGCGCAAAGGCAATAATGTCTTATCAATAATGTCTTCAAATTTATAATCTTGGTGTTAAAAGTTTATTTCAGATGATACTCACAGTTCCGTTGAGGTCGACGCAGGTGTAGTTGGTGCAGAAGTCCGGAGATGACCAGGTCTCGCCGATAAGTCGCAGTGCTCCCTCGCACACGCACGCCACCGGCTTGCATCTGCCGCAGCACTGCTCGCTCTTGTTCGCAGATGGTACGTACTCCCAGCCCTGGGTAGATGATTAAACAGAAATTCTCATAAATAATCAATTATTTTTATACTAATTCATCTCTGCTAGGTAACATTTAATACAGGCTTCGTTCCTTTACTACTCCTTTTTTCCTTTACTATTCCCTCATCCTCTTATTCTTACCCCTATTTACTCTCCTCCTATTTTGATCACTATGAGGGAAACATATTTACAACTGTTCTGACTGTTGCGAATGGGTTCGATTAACCAGTTACCTTTGGCGTCTTCATCATTCACCTGCCGGATCTTTTTCGGCGCAGCACGTTTCCATCTTTCACGCCTTTCTACCAACCGTCATGTCAGTAGTTCCTTCATTCTTGTTCATGATATCGTTCAACCCATCAATCTTTTCTTAGTTCTACCCATCTCAGCATATCCCACATTAATATGTATCTAAAACTTTCCTTGACAGACGTCATTCTTCCTTCCTCATAACATGCTCATACCATGCTAACCTTGCAAACCCTTGCAATCTTCTACCGTGAAAATCATTACAGGATTCATTTATATTTATGTTACCTCTTATATTATATTTATATTTAGTTTATTAAGATAGTTTAAAACTAACAGGTTGACAGTCGTCATCGCATCCTTGGACAGTGGTCACCTTCTCCAACTTGCCGTCCTCGGCGCGTGCGCACTGGTACGACTCACAGGCATCTGTTGGTGAGGTCCAGTTTGCTCCCACCTGGAATTAATACGATAAAAAATTATCCATAAACATGGTATTAAAGTTGATGAAGTGACGAAATAGTAAAGGATGGGTAGTTGGCAATTTTTCTATAAGATTTTCTGTGCTTCGTGTGACGAGTAACGTCTCCATTTCCTTAATGCTCCGTACCCCTGTTTGTACCTTATTCACTCCTGGTAAGACATCGTAGCATACGTGTTATTATTACGGATATTGATGGGCATCGACGACTACATCACATCAGTTGACCCGCTTTACTTTATTGTTATTTTTTTTAAATATTCATTAACATTAATTAAGAATACACTTATAAATTTCTTTTACCTCGTATATTGTATTATTGACGCGACAGGCGACTGGTTCGACCTTGGGACAGCATTTGCCATTCACCTTTTCCTTTGTCAGTACAAACTGATTTTCCATCGATTCACTTATTTCCGGACACGTCTCATTGAAGCTCTGGACTTGTAACTAAACATTAAAAATGTATTAATACAAGTATTAAAGTGTTACTAATCTGAGGTACAGCAGATTCAAATTTCAATGAGTTTCTCAGATCTCCGATGCTGCCGACAGCCACACAAACCGAGAATATAGAATATTTTGAGGACAATCCAGAGGGAACTAAGTTAGAGTAATCGCGTTTTGTAGCTAAGAAAGCACGTACATAAATGAAGACAAAAAGTAGATATGGTAAAAAGTAAATTTTGCGAGATATATTTTTCAAAATAATATTTTTTTATTCAAGAATGCGGAGCACGGTCCTTGGTATAACTCGACTGAGATTTGATTCGACAGTGAAGGATCAGCAGATCGTAAGCTAGATAAATAAGCGTTGAGTTCATTTTTGCTAGATTGTATCTCTTTGTAATTAAAGTTTCTTTCAGGAAGTAAAACTCACAGTGCCATTGAGGTCGACGCAAGTGTAGTTGGTGCAGAAGTCCACAGAGGTCCAGACCTCACCGATGAGATGCAGTTGACCTTCAGACACGCACGCCACCGGCACGCATTTACCGCAGCACTGTTGACTCTTGTTCGCAGACGGTACGTACTCCCACCCCTAAGGAATCAAGCACAGGATAATCATCATTCAAAATCACGCCTAACATACTTCTTAAGAAACGCTTGTCAACAGCATTAACTCTACTAACATGCCTTTCCTGCAAAACCCACCTCTCACTTCCATACTTAAAAGTGGGGACTAGTTCAGCATTGTGTATTACCCGACGAGCCTGCATAGACACTGTCTGTCTTTCTTTGTTCTCTTTCAAACACCATTACTTTTGTCTTATCTACATTTATACCTTCTACTGAAGCATTGACTCAATTTAGCATAACTTGTTAGGCCTCTGCCGATGTAGCAAATACGACCTGACCATCGGCGCAAAAGAGACATTTTACAACTAGCTCTCCCATTCCTAATCCTCAGTCTTCGTCTTTCAAAGCTTTCGAACAATCATCCATTAAGACATTGAACAGCCACATGGATGAAACCAGTCTGAGTTAATGCTAAACCAGTCCGTTAATCCTTACTTAAATCTACGAAAGCGCAGAAAATTTTCAGAAAAGAATAGGTTGTTGTTGTTGTTCCATGCAACCCATTTCTTTCCTAAAACCTGCTTGCACGTCCCATATTCTTTCTTCCGGTCCTTCATATCTCAATATATCACTACTTTAGCAGATTTTTTAAATAAATTCAAATAAACATGTTACTAACGCATATTGCTTTGCGCATATTGTTCACGTGAGCCTATAAGATTTTCCCCTACCAAATATCGTTTTCACTTTAAAAAATGTGATAAAGGGGCCTCAGACTGCTCTTGAATACACTAGTCTGATCCAAAAAGCATATTTATTTATTTTTTACCGGTTGGCAGTCATCGTGGCAGTTTTGCACGGTGGTAAGTTTCTCCAGGCGGTCGGCACCAGCGCGCACGCACTGGTATGACTCGCACGCGTCGCTCTCCGACGTCCAGTTCTCGCCGATCTATGATCAATTCTTATATTGTATACATATTTAAATATAAGTTTACTTATGTGTCTCGGAGACGGTTCTAACAACTTTGATCAAATTTTGAATATTGTACCTAAAACGCAAAGGCAATAACAAAAAATTTGGAAATGTGTACAGTTTAATTCAAGCTAAATTGTAGAAAAAATGACCAAGTCATCCAAAAGCCAAGGCCCACAAAAGTCTAGTCTACAAAAAACAACTGAACAGCGGGGATTATATAAATTCCAATGCTCTTGAGTTTTTTAATATTTAACTTTTCGGTATACATATCACGGGTATCCTTAAGTTATGTTTGTTAAAATAAATCCCTACTAATATTATAAATGCGAAAGTAACTATCTGTCTGTCTGTAAATTACGCTTTCACGCCTAAACTATTAAACCGATTTAAATGAAATTCGATACAGATATATTCTAGAACCTGTAGAAGGATATATAGCTAGTATTTTATAAAACAAACATGTATATGTTTTACACGAAAATATAGTGTGTTAGCTGTATTCACCTGGTAAATCTTGTCATCGACGCGACAAGCGACCGGCTCGACTTTGGGGCAGCACTTCCCGGGCACTTTCTCCTCGGTCAACACGAATTGCTTCTGCATCTCTTCGGACACCTTGGGGCACGTCTCGTTCGAGCTTTGCACTTGGAGCTGTATACGTATAAAATTACAATTTGATATAGATAAGAATATTAGAAAGAGACTAGAAAAATACTTGTTTCTTTCGTATAATGACTTCGTTGCTTTGCTTCTTATGGCAAGCTAAAATATAATGGCATTACAACCAAAAGTAAAATACTTATGTAATATACGATCGGTATACATAAGCCTATTTATAAATACTAACCAGACATTATGTGGTAACGAATTGGACTACCAGTTTAGTCTAGCCCATAAGAATATTTTGTTTGGATCAGAAATTATTTTGAGCTATTAAATCACGTCTGAACTTTAGACATGATTTAGATACTAACGGTTTCATTGAGATCGACGCAGGTGTAGTTGGTGCAGAAGTCAGGAGACGTCCAGGTCTGGCCGATGGGGTGCAGCGTATCCTCGCACACGCACGCTACCGGTTTGCATTTACCACAACATTGACCGCTGTTCTCCTCCGCCGGTACGTACTCCCAACCCTGGGAAATCAATTAGTTATAAAATAAACGATATCTCTTGTGCTTAATGCTGCAATTTGACAATAGTAAAACCACGCAACTCCTAAGATGAAAACCAGAGGTCTACTTCTGGTCTTCTACCGTTGGTTCTACCTGACAGCAGCAGATATTGCGCGATTAGCCTGTTTTGACGGAACGAACGACAAATTCGCTAACGTATAGTAAAACGAGGTAATTATATTTCCGTTTCATCTGTAAATTGGTATCTGGGCCTCAAATGAAAAAATTTACATAGTCCTCTTTTTATTACACCTTCGCAACGCACTTTTAATTTTTGCGGATATCGATCGGAGTGAACACTAACAAGTGAATGGGTTACTTGATATTTGCTATATCTTCTATTAAAAATCTGTATTTTTCTATCAAAAAGATATCAAAGCTATAAATATCAGTTGTACATGAAAATAAAGTATATATCTCTTTGGTTTACCGGTTGACAGTCTTCGTCGCAGAATTGTTGTTTGGTGACCCTGTCGAGTTGCCCCTCGCCGATCCGCACGCACTGGTATGTTTCGCAGGGGTTATCAGGCGATGTCCAGTTTTCGCCGACCTGTGTTCGTTCACGATGATTATAGATTATACATACATTATAAACATCTTAAATTCTCGAAAATCAAAGCTGATGTAAAAGTTGGCGACGCTCGTGACAGAACATAACCCAAATTTGACGTCTTTCAAATAAATATAAGCTCACGCCCGTAACCCAGAGGGGTAAGCAGAGATCATGGATTTCCATTTGACGCGATACTGGCACATCTCTCACGCTTCTTCTACATTCATACATCTAGGCATGCATGCTCTTCGGTTATGGGTGCTCTTTATATAGCCCTTTTTTTAGTAAGCCACTAATCTGATCGATATAAGATATGGAGAAGAGAGATATATCTGACGTGAAAGTGAAACGTGAGTAGGCCGGTGTGTAGCACACTCGTTATACTACACTGTTAGGAAATCTCGGATACCTCACCCGTTGCAATCGAGGACGACCCTCGAGGGGATTTTAATGTCTCACATAACCTTATCTTCCTAAAAGCTAGGTCTTATGAAGATTTCCCACCCTGATATAGGATATAATGTGGTTACACACAAGGTTGCTGTGTGCGAGGATGTTCCCGTAGCCCCACCGACATGCGCGGACGGAATATGAGATGTAAGCTCGACACAATCTCCACTTTCGTCTTCATGGGCGGATATGACTTTTCCTCTTCAATTGAGGGATTTACTAATGTAACGTTATTGTCTTGTTACCTTGTAGATGCGGTCTTGGTAGCGGCAGGCGACTTGGACTTCGCGCGGGCAGCACTCGAAGGGCACCGGCAGTGGCTCCAGCACGAACTGTTCGCTGCTGGTCAGCGGTGGGCACTCGGTGATGCCGCACTGCGCCACCGCGCCTACGGCCTCCAGGCTGCAGCGACACGACCGACACGGACCGTCCAGCCATACTGCGTCCACCTGGATTTCAAGGATTAGGCAATCACAACAATATATTTGGGCGAGTCTCCTTTCCGTCAAGATGAGCTAAAGCAACGGGACATTACTACCTTTTTCTCGTAGCGCTTCACCGTATACACACCATCAAACATGGCTATTACTGTACAATTATGCAATCGCCTGCTGTTCATGACGAACATTTATAACTTTACAGTTGTGTAGCTTTACGTGCTGTAGTCAATTGCATATGAGTTTTTTTTATTTAGATTTATATACTCACATCCTTCAACAGACTTTGCGGCACTTCGCGTGGCTTCTCTCCACCTCTTGGCGCCGCCTCCCATTCCAGTTTCGCAATGCATTTGTCCTTTGGTAGTTCTGCAAATATTTTGATAAATTACCACAAGTATTATATAATAAATTAGCTGAGACCCGCGGTTTCACCTGTCGTGCTACAAAGTTAACCGACGATTTTCTAGTCTAAGCTGAGCCCTATTTAATATATTTGATCATATAGATCTGAGGTGAACTTACATTGGATTATAAATGTTTCTTTATAAAAAATTATCCCATTGCTTAGATAATGAATTTAGAAAAATCCTTTTTAGTGCTCGCCTAGTCCTGTATGATATTTAATATCGTATAACATCCGAGGCTTTAAGGATTGGGCAGCATTGTCTTATTTATTTATGTATTTATGAAATGTATACCTACAGCATGTGTATTATTAGAACAATAAATAAACTATTTAAACACATTCTATAAAACCAAAAGGGTGGTTAGGGTGGGTGGCTGAAATGTAAAAGTAAAAAAAACAGCTAGAAGACGTCTTTGGAATACAAAATTGCCAACTGGCTTGCGTATTTATAACATCCCTCAATAATTAAGGTGTTAATCAATAAAGGAATGTAGTAGTTGTTTGTCTAAATGCGCGATACGTACCGCACTTGTATTCGGGGCAACATTGTCCGGGCAGCTGTGTGGTGTTGAGTGTGTCGAACTTGGGGCAGATCGGAGGTCTCGGGCAGGAGTCCCGACGGCAGACCAGCTGCGCGCGGGGACAGCAGCCACTATCGTCGATCACTCTCTCCATGCCTGGTTCCATTATCTCCACCTCACTGTCCGGTGGAATCACCTCGCACTCGCTCGCTGGCTTACATTCTGTAAAGGTATATGTTTTTATAGTTTTTGTTTTCTCTGATATTATAGTAATAACTTAACAATTATGATGTCTATATCAATGCGCAATTATCCTCTACAAAAAAGGCTTTCACTGTTTTAACGTAAAACTCAAGGTTTACAATAAAACAAGGTTTTTATTTGCTAAGACACGATTTTCAAGATGGCGGCTAACGCTCGTGGTTGCAGGCGAAACTTAGGTTTTATACTTAGGGGTGTACCCCCTGACATAATATTGAAAAAAGAACAAAAACCCTTACCGCATGAGAATTCCTTACATCCGCGCGGCGTGTTCTTTTGTTTCAATACTTGACCGAATCCACATTCCATCTTCTTCGGCTCTTCGCAGTGTTTCTCTATTGGCTTGGGTACTGGAAAAATATATATTTTTTTATTATTTTTCCACTGTGATAGATCTTAAAATTTTACAGCCCAAAAATTTTGCTCACGATCCACTGGAGGGACGCGACCCATACTTTGGGAATCTCTGGAATAGACCTAAGCGATCTCCCAAAAAAATATTTTCAAAATGCCGCACGCAGTTATGTTAAGTGGAAGCAAGTTTTGTCTCTGTTAAACACAAAGAAATGAAGAAGTTATGGTGCCTCCCTATTTAGGCGTCGCACTTGCTGAAAGTCCCATAAGATATCCTTAGAATCTCTTAACACATTGCGCGTGTCAAGTTAGTTTGAGCAGCAACGTTACCAACTGCAATTTTCAATGTGCCGCTCATACTGCTCGTTAACAAAAATATGACACCTGAACCTTACAACCTGAGTTGTCTCTACTCATGTTATGGTGGACGCATGTACGAGCAGAGCCCTATAAAGAGTCCATACCACACATGTACTCCGGGCAGCACGCCCCAGGCTTGGCGGGCTTGGTGACCAGGTTCTCGTTCTCGCCGCATACGGAAACAGTGCACGTCTGCTTTACACAAGACACGTGCGCTTCGTTCGAATCCGCCAGTTTGCTGCACGTGCATTTAGTGCACGCGTCTTCCTACAACGAAAAAGTAACTTAAAATTTTTGAAGCCATGTTTTAACTGATTTTATAGTAAATTTACATAGTAATATAGTTTTAAAAACACACTTTTAATAGAAATAATAAAGTATCGACCTAATAAATGTAGCTAGTGTCAAATAAAAACAAAGGATACTAAAAGAAATTTATGAATCTTGGCGAATCTAATCCGGATAATGTATAATTTGATCGAATTATCGCATTGTCATGGGTCTTACACGAGTGTGCAAAGTTTGATTCAAATCTGATAGTTCAAAGTGGGGTAAAATCACGTTTAAAAATTCCGTTACATTCATACAGATGTAACTAATATAAACGTGTTAAATAATAATATAAATGAATAAAATATGAAAGGGAAATCATATCTTTTCTTAATACACAGAAATGTAACTGTACAATATTTTACTAGCTTAATTCAAAATTTTAAGAGTACAAGATTTAATTCGGAACCTTCAGATTCTCAAGTGAAATGGCGATCAACAGACTGTCGTTAAATTTTGAAATTAATTACATATACTTACTTGCCACTCGTCTCCTGTATAATGTTCCTTTTTGGCATCGCATGGGAAACACTTATTTGGTTCTATGCAAGTATTGTTCACTCGGACCTGCAACAATTCAGATAGTATTTTAAAATAAAGTTATTTAATGCTGTTACCCAAGATGCCGTTAAGAGTCAAAGATAATTTGGAAAAATAAGGGAAACCATTTTTTATCATCGGAGAGAATTACAAGCGATTCGTGAAGATTGTTTCTAAAGAAATCTTTAATATAATATTTATTTTAAGGCTTACTGACTGGTTATTTATTTTAATACGAAAGTTGTGTGGATTATTTTTTGTTATTGTATTCTGGTAGCACTGTGTTCACATTACCGAAAACATTCACATAAAACTTGTTGTTATCTCTTTCTTTTTCTATGAAAAAACTGAGATGACAATATGTTTTATGTAAATGTTTTCGGCAGTGACAACTCACGGTAACTTTACATCGCGATACATAGATCATATAAAATAGACACAATAAGAACATAGGGGTAAATTTGATACGAAATAGTGGCTTGTGCTGCAGGTTAGAATTGACCAAATTTCTGTCGTAAACGGGTTTTAATAATCACATTTGAATTTCTATTAACAATCAAAAACATCTTTCTCGAAACATTCACTAAAGGTACAGGCGAAACATGCACACCATGGTCGTGAACCATATTCAACCAAATTTAAGCTTGGTAGGTTAAAAGAAATATAAGTGAATTATTTCAATAATTTACTAATATTTTTTTTATGGAAGAATGTGGCAAACGAACAAGCGGATCACCTGATGTTAAGTGAGCGCTATCCATAGACATCAACATCAACAAGCAAATGTGTTGCAGATGCGTTGCCTACCTTTGGACCAAGGAGGGCATAGACAGGAATAAGGATATTTCCTTTTCCCGTTAACCCCTTCCACGTCCAATCCTCTTCCTGTTCCCATCCTATCCTTATAAGGAAAGGTTGGGAACGGGAAGAGGAC
>JWHW01028800.1:29178-44346 GCA_000931545.1 Papilio glaucus | reverse complement strand
CGTCATTGTTCTCGCAAGTCCGTTCGCAGTCGACGCACTCTCTGTACACTAGTGGACTCTCGCTGGGAATTAAGCAAACAATCAAGCTCATCTGCGATTTTGTCAGCGTTAAATAATTACTTCGAGTAGAGTATTGATTGATATTTGGTACGAGAAAATCTTATGCAACATGCAACAGCAACATGCTTATTTGTATTTAGAATGGATTCTACTAACTTTTTTTCATTTATTTTTCTTGTATTCAATTTTGAATTTTATTGTTAGGTTACGAGGGTTTATGTTTCAAGTGCAAAAGTTTTCCACCTTTTTTAAGTTTTCACCTCTGTAGATTATGAGTATCTGTGTTTTGTAATATATATGTAATGGAAAATAATTAATTAATTAGCTATTATACAATTTTCATAATAACGTGTTCTCACTCACCAAGGGTATGGGCAGAGGTCTTTGCGCCAGTCAAGGCAGACGCCTTGAAGACGGCACTCGGCTGCGTACTGCTCGAGCGAGGGGCAGGCGTCCGTCGTGTTCCACGAGCAGAGTTCCGCTTCGCACAATTCTATGTACGAACCCGGGTCGATTAAAGCGTGGCACTGTGTAGATAAAGAGTTATAATGTACGTACTTTATTAATATACACATAGTTTTAATATACTTACAGTTTGAAAATAAATGTTTGATAAATGATGTTGTAATAAGAATAAATTATATCTTGATTTTGAAAATAATAATCCTAAACATAAGAGGATTATTCTGCTCATATTGGACATTTGGATGATCGATCGACGAATGTTTACTAACCTCTCCGAAGATCTCAACGTTGTTGAGGACGAGGCAGGGATTGCGCTCGGCAGGCAGGGGCTCGCAGACTGGCTCTGGTGGGAGGTCACCGCAAATCAACAGCACCGACTCCTCCAGGGCCGACAAAGTATCAATATCTGCCTGCCAGCTCTTGCCATACTGAGAACAGTAACGTGTTAAGATGACATACAGACATGATCATAATCCTAATATTATAAATTCGAATGAGGTTGTTTGTTACGCTATAGGAAAATAAAACCTAACATCGGTTGCTATGGTAATTAATGCACGACCATCTTTTTGACATGACATACCATTACCATAGACAACTTTCTGACAGTTATCTGTAATTCCAAATTATAGAAGGCGAACACAATTTTTTTTTTAAATTTCCAGCGATTTAATTAAAACAGGTATTCTAAACATTTGTACCAATTCAAAGTCTTCTGTAGCGGTGCCGTTGCTTGTGATTAGCTTCTCCTGGTAGCCCATGCAGACGCCGCACAGTCCCTCCGTCTGGTTGGCGTACTGGTAGGACGGCACGCGAACTGAGAACTCCATCTTAGCTCGTAACACTGTCAACTGGAAAGAAATAATCATATTTAGACTTACAAATAAATTTTAAAATTTTAAATTAAAATTAAGGCTTTAAAGAACATTTTTGAAGTTGAAACTTTTTTAGACACACTTGACTTTTGAAGTAAGCTGGTGAATGCGCCACTAGCGTTACGAAAAGTGTGATCGGGCGAGGTGATCGGAAGTTGTTTGAATTTGGAACAGTTGCGACGAACTTTTTCTTTTATTTACTAGTATTCAATTTTATATTTGATTGTTAATATACAAGGGTTTTTTGTTGATTGTTTATTATCAAACTATTGGCGAGCCTGTTTTGAGTATCCCCTTCTGTCGGCAGTCCTTATGATTGTTTGTGTGTTTTTATTAGCGGTTGACCCTTAAACGACCGATACATATAGGCATCTGCAAAAAGCTAATGAAATCCTCTTCCTCTTCCCATCCTTCCCATGTTAGAGAAAGATAGGAAGGGGAAAAACTAGGATTAGGCCCCAGGCATCTAACTCATAAGACGAAACGCAGAATCCTTCTACTTCACGCCTGTCTTCTTCTTCACCGGTCGAGCCAGCCAATTCGTGCAACAAATGTTGTTGTTGCGGGCTTTACCACCACATTGTATTAACTGTATTAGGGATGCTGTATTTTTGTTAATTACATATATCGGTTTAGTCTGTATAAAAAAAGTGTATTATTCATACAAAAACAATTTAAATTATATGGAACAAACCTCCACATGTATGTCGGGCAGCTTGACGGTGACGTCCTCGCCGTTGACCTTAGTTATCTCAGCCCATTCATTCTTCAACGGGTACTTGAACACGGGCTCGCCGTTTATAGTTGTTTGGATCTAAAAATAATATATTTCACTTAAACACAGCACTTGCAAAGCTGAGCCCTGCGGTTTCACCCGACGTCCAATTTTATTTAATAAACGATTGTCCGGCCTAAGCTGAATCCTATTTAATATGATTGATGATTTTGATCCGAGCTCAACTTATATTAGATTAAAATGATTTATCCATTCAAACTTGCATCCCTTACTTAAGACTTTTAAGAGATGGATTAATAAAAATCCTTTCTTAGTGCTCGCCTACGTAATACGAGAAATCTCTATGCAAAATTTCAAGTCTCCAGGCTCAGTAGTTTGGGCTGTCATATAATATATCCTATTGACGTCACGAGCTTGCCTCATTGAGGCATTATATGGATGTTTTCAAGAGTAAAAATTAAAAAAAAAAAACATTAGTTTAATTTATTTGTTGATGCTAATAGTACGTATATAGAGACTGATCTTTAACAAATTTTTTGGCATGTAAACAGTCGTTAGGGAAGATTTCCTTATGCACCAACTTTATTTATATACCTACTCACCATGTTTGAGTATGACTCCTTGGTGATGCGAACGACGTTCTTTTCGTAAATCAAATGGACAGTTTTAGTGCACACAACGTCTTTATTATCAGCACACGGTCCGTTTGTGGCGTAAACCTGCACATAAATAAAATTTATATAAATTACACACTAGAAATCTTTAAATATAATGTATTTGCAGTGAGCAAAGCACATTGGTAAAAAAACGGAAGGCCAATGTTGCCAAAATGATCCAAAACGATGGCCATGAAGAAGACGCAGTGAGGGTAGGCTTCCCACCAAGTAGGTCTACGATCTAGTCCACTCGCGAGTTACAGGTACTCATTTTGAAAGTTGCTTGGGAAGTTGCTAAGCATAATAATAATGGTGGTATAAAATTTTTTTACCTGATACTTGTGATGTCCAGTTTCATTTCTGTCTCTGGAGGCGAGGTATGTGCAGTTCCCAAGGAAGGGCATGTCGTCACCTTCGAATGTTACATACTTCGCTGGTGTTCCCAAACCATGGCAAGTACCTTGAAAAATCAAATATAGTATTTATGGATTATTTTTGTTGTGGTATTCAAATTAAAATAAATTATGTGCTTATTCGCACTGAATTCAGAGAATTTTCATGATGTAATTATGGAAGGCCGAAGAAGAGAGATTGTATTCAGTTCTTGTAAACACCCTTTCCTTTCTCTTAATAAAAATTATATTACAAAATTATGATAGTAATTATACGATATAAAATATTATAGATATGTTGAGAAAGATACATCACCAGATGCTTCTTCTTCTTCTATCTCGTTACAGTCTTGACAGACTGGTCGTGGTCATCAAATAGCAGTTGCTACTTAATGCTACGAGATTTAAATTCAAACGTATCGCTGACAAACACCAATTTATTTAGCATGACAAAGAGTCTCACAGTCTAAGCAGTCGGTGGGCGCGATGCACTGGTCGCCCTTGCGCATCCGTCCTTCAGGGCAGTAGCAGCCCGGGAAACAGAGGCCATCTTCGGGTGGGCATCCAAGGTTGGTGGCACCGGTGCCCGCGCATGTCGGCTCGCATCGCCGCCGGTAGCAGTCGTAGTGGACAAGCGGCGCAGCACACTCCGCAGCTAAGGACATAACCCAATTTTGATTATCAAAACAATATGGTTCATAAAGTACATTAGCGTATTTAGCAGAATCAGAAATGTGCTATGGCTGTGTTTCGGTAGGTTTGAATGGCCTCAGAGAATTCCGCGTATATTACAATTTACTTTACCATGGCGTTTTGTCTGGTGAGTAAGATAATTTGAAGACTCAACGTCATTCTCGTCGTAAATAAAACAGGCAAAAGATTGTTCATCCTCTGGTTTAGATATGGGTAATAGCAGCTGGCGAGGTGTTTGTTCTTAATAGTATATTGTTAATAACAAGGGCGAAGTGTTTGTTCGTAAGCCTCCTTCCGTAAAAAATAAAATAACGATGAAAAGATGAAATAAATTAAGCCGAAAATCACGTAAATATATTCAGCCGAAAATATGTAACATACGGCAATCCAAATCCATTCTCCAGCTCTGTATGTCGAGGTCTTTAGCAGCGGCGAGACATTCTGCTACCAGCTGCTCCACAAACATGCATCTGCACTCCTCTTGAGTTCGCTTGGTGCCATTCACAACTCGTTCAGCGCACTCGCAGACTTTCTCCAAGCAGATGGTCCGCCATTTGTCTAAGTTCAGGACCTTAGCGCACTGAGAAATCGGTTCTTTCCTGTGAAATAAATTGTTGATCAATTATAATGTAGTAAAAGCAGTAAAATCTCTTAGAGATGCTATACTGGAAAATATACAAAACCAGTTTGGTATGTAGCACTTACATAATGATGTTGCACATGTCCCAACATTCCTTCTGTATTTTCGGTGGTATAACTTTTGGTTGACAAGCGTCGGGCTTGAGGCCGGGCCTGGCCCAGGATCTGCCGAGCTGGTCGATGTTCACCGCCTGACGACCGTTCGGCAGGCGACGGTCGTTACTTGCATCGCCATCGTAAGCCCCGCATAGACCGTCCACGGTACCCATATGTGTTTTAAGGACCTGAAAATTAAATTTAAAGATTTTAATGAACGAAATCGTACACCATAAGTGTTACAACATATATTATCGAGGTTACTGGCGCATAATAATCAGAATAACCATAATTCGAAGACGTCACAGTATTTTTGTACAGAGCACAAAAAGTTGAAGTCAATGATGATAATGATGAAACAATGAAATAAGAAAGAACATTGTAACTTTGTCGCTCGCTGTAAAAGGGCGCACGCACATAGCTGTCTTATTATTTTGGTTGTAAATGTAAACCTTATGCCGTGTACCTAAACGCCATTTTGGCATTCATCAGTGGCTATTAAACAATTTAAATATGAGTGTGAATAATAAATATCTCTAAGAAACTGGGACATATTTCCTAAAATATGAAATTGCGAATCATGGCAAATTATTTTATTCTTTTCTAGTTGCTATTAATTCCGGGCAACCGACATCATAATTTATAAAAAAAAGATACAAATTAACAGAATAAAATAAAAAAAACTTGAAGGTAATCCAAAAAAGAGTGTTAATAAATAAACTTACCCCAATTTTGATATCGCCATTGGTTGAGTACAAGACAGTGAAGTTGTATTTCCTAGATTTGATGGAGACGCCGTTGCCGAGCCGGTCGACATCGAAACTGTTCTTCTGGAAGCAAATCTTGCGAGTCTGTTCCACAGTGTACTCGTAGTTATTGTATTCTATCATCAGATTTGGCTTCACGAGGATCAGCTGGTCATCTTGGAACACCATCAATTGATTCACGCAACCATCCGAACGGCACTTCTTGCGGACTAAAATGTAACACGAGAAAATATTATAGAAGTTGTAATAAATGTATCCCTCAAGTCTGGGTTGATAACACGTAAGTTATATGCTAATAACAACCATAAGACACCTTAAGCTAAGATGAAAGGCGTGGATATTATGAGAAAATACAATTTTGTATAATTTAAAAGCAGAGAAAGATGAACATTTCATAAAGTTATACTTAGCAAATACTATGTCGTGTATACGTATCTATGAACCAAAAAACTTGGGACAGAAACTTTGTACGGAAACAGAAAACCTGACGGATTCTTCTTACCCTCTCACTGCCGCAGAAAAATCCTCTCGTATTAAAATTTTCGAATAACCGAGTTAGTTAAGTTTAATTTTCACTTGTAAGCAAAGCTAATTTAAACAAATATTTATAATACGTTTTAAGCCCGTTGACACATTTATAAAAAGTACACATATCTTACCAATGACAGTCCAAGCGTCGAAACGATTGTCCCTGGCAAGGATGTGGAAGCAGACGTCGTACTTGTACTCGACTCCGTCGAAGGTGTTGAAGGTGCGCCCCGTTACGTTGCAATAGACCGGTCGCTCCACTGGTGGGACGCACACGTACCTATAAAGCAATACATTAAGTTTAAATTTGTGTTACGATATTTTTTTTAGAATATCAAGTATCCTACCAACAGCCACCTCTAATTTTACTCAACTTAAACCTTTTACGCAAAAGAATCGGATTTCAACAACATCTTTAGTTTAAGGGATCTGGTAAATTAGGCGAAAAGCCTAAGTTCTTAGGGTTAAGAGCGACTTTATAAAATTATTACAACACTACTCTTTGACGATGTTCTTCACTGCTAATTTTATAATTATTAATAATAATTTATTAAGCGAAGGAAATGTTCGTTTGGAGATACTTACTGCGGGCATTTGTTGATTTCGACGGGTACATTTTCAAGTTTGAGTGAGTAATTAGGGGGACAGAGGGGAGCGGAACAGATGTCCGGCGGCGTGGTAGAACCAGGTCGCGGTGGTGGGGGTAATTTCGGGATGCACTTAAATTGCGGGCAGACTTCCTTGGACGAAGACGTGTCTTGCTTCAACGCCGGCTTGTCCAGTGAGAATGCTTGATTTTGTTGCGGGCCCTTGGGTCGACCTGCAATAGAATATTTTGATTTAGATCATTTATAATTACCTTTAATTCTGATAGATCTGCGATGTATGTAAATTCAATTTATATGTAAAGTATGGGTAGATTTTAACAGGTGGTGAATAGCTTAAGACCTTTCCAGAAGTGGCTCTGTTCGCTAATTGTGAATATCTTTGAAAGCAAACACTAGCCGGGATAAAACAAAAACATACTATTTTATTACATGTACACTAACGCTTCAGGAAATCTGTGATCAAGTTATAAACGGCCCTCCTATTACATAAGATTTGATACACCACAAATCCAATCCAAACAAATTTAATTACTAAAGCCTTGCAATTAGTAGAAACCGGTTCCTACGTATCGTGAGGCTTTTGAAACCGTCCTACTAATTTCAATAGAAAAGATAGCGATGTCCTATCACCTGGTTGGGATCCTATGATTAATAACATAAAATTCCAAACCAATTGCAAGGTCTAAAGATAGTGAGTTCTTTCTGCATAGATCGGAGCAAAAATAATTACTGAAAATAAGAGGCTACTAGCTAGCAATTACAACGGGACGCCCAACACCGCAATCTCCCAATGAACATGAGCGGCTCAAGACATCGGGAAGAAAATCGTTAAATAAACGCGATAAAATTTGTAAAATTAGTAATTTTCAATGCGTTATTAGTTGCGTAATTATAAGAAATTATTATAATATTTTATATTATATTTTTGACTTAATATCTTTTTGCTTGATTTAAGGCTGTGTATCACCAATTATTAGAGAAAAAAAGGTGTTAAAGTTACGCACCATAAGGCGGATATCCGCCCTTGGAGAATCCACCCTTAGAGAATCCGCCCTTCGCTCCTCCTCGGTAGTACCTCTGGTAGGAATTTCTTGGTCTAGGTGGAGGAAGGTCAGAAGATGATCTTGAATAACTGGGACGCCTGTTTGTTGTGTATTGCACGATGTAACCACGCGGGCATTCGACTTTGGGACATTTCACAGCTAAAAAACATTACAACATAATTGTTAGAAATGAATTCAATATAAACATTAACATATACTTTTAGGTAAACTTTTCTTCACAATTCGATATTTATATAAATTAGATTAAATTACAAAAAAGAAAACAGAATCTGTTTAAATCACATAATCGTATTTATTTCAGATTTATTTTCACTGCAATTAGTCATTTAAATAATATAATAATAGAATTCCTGTACTTTCTCGACAATCTCACAGAATACGGACGTGAAATAGAGACGTATACTTCTGTTTTTCGTATTATGAATGAGTTGTCTGCAGGCTTATTATCATCTTCCCTTTCTATTCTTTCCATATCAATTCTCCTTTTTCTAATTATTTTCCATTCTTTCTCATTATTTGTCAATACATAACAGTGGTACAGCCCGCAACAACAACATCTGTTGCACAAATGGGCCGCCTCACAGAGAATAGGCGTGAAGTAGAAGTACTCTGCGTTTCGTCGGATGAGTGAGGTGCCGGATGCCTAATTTCGGTCCTCTTCTCCTTCCAACCCTTTCCTCATAAGGATAGGATGGGAACGGGAAGGGGATTGGACGGGGAAAAGGAAATATCCTTTTTCCAGTCTATGCCCTCCTTTGTCAAATAAAGGCAACGCATCTGCAACACATTTGCATGTTGCGGATGTCTATGGGTAGAGCTAACTTAACATTAGGTGATCTGTTTGCTCGTTTGCCACCTTCTTCCATAAAAAAAAACATTTTCTCATCCAATTGTTACGGATGCTGATGGATAGCGGTTGTCATCATAAAGATGGTACAATATTATCTCCATGACAAGCTATTTGAAGAACTTAATTTATCAAATACAATAAAATATTTATATCAAATATAATAAAATATTGCTTGCAGTTTTTAAACATGCTATTTTATAAGTAACGCAATAAACTTAAATTAAAAGTCAGTATTAAAGCAAATTAAGATGTAAACGAAAATAAGAAATTATAAACTACCTAAAAAGAATTGCTTTTGAATATATTTTAAGATTGTTTAAACAGAGTCAACTTTTCTAAATTAGAACTGATGAATACAAAAATCACCTTAATAATAACTAAGTGAATACTCTTCAAAGAAAAAGGGAAGAAGGAACATCTTGATCTCACGCATGAGAACTTAACAATGCGAATTGTAAATATATTTTATAAATTAAAGTTAGGTCTGTTAAACCTTTTGCTAGGATAAATAAATAGGTTTTGTGGTCAAGTGATATACCAAGTGATATATGATCAAAATATACTATTACAATGAATATACTAGGAATATTTCTTTGTACCTATGTATATTTGTATCTACTTATATATAAAGAGTATATACATAAAGAGATATTTTCATTTTATAAAAGCCAAAAATTGCGAAGTATAACATCCATATTTAGATAGTTTCACAGTTTTACTGGCTTACCATTACTTTTTATTATATTTTCGTCTTCGTCATCTTTTTCTCTAAATCTAGTATTCAGTATCGGCACTGATATTGGATGAAGAATTTCAAAATATCTAGTAAGTTTTTTTCTTTTGCGAGGGCCTGTCAAAGACACGCTTGTGTAAATTTTGTATATTTTTTGAATTGCCAATTAGTTACTTACTAAAGCTTAACGTCAATAGTTATTCCACTGCATCAAAGAGCAGATTTTTTTATTCCGTTGAATCAAATGATCTAAGCCAAGCGAAGAATTTGGTTCATAAAAATGATTTCAATGTCTTCCCTGTTCGGAAAACTTGTGTTCTAGAAGAACCGCGGTTCCACCAAATGTCAATATGGAATTTTAAGGCTAACAGTCTTTACCTCTTCGTAAGTTCATGCGTTAACAGAAATAATGTGCAAACAACGAAAAAAGTAAACAAAAACATAATAATATCTATATTTTTTAAATGTATGCTTACGTTCAGGTATTTTGGTAGTGGTAGTAGCGGGCGGTGTTGCCCCAGCTGTGGGGACAACGGTGGTGATAAATGTGGGTTCGGTGACGGTCGTCTTTGTGGCGGTGCTGGTGACGCAGTCGCGCTCGTCATCCCCGCAGTCTTGCAGGCCGTCGCACCACTTCTCCAGCGCGAGGCACAACTTGCTTGTCGGGCAAATCCTGGTGCCGTCGGGGCACGCCTCGCAAGAACATTCGCATGTCGATGATGATAGTTTTGGTACGAGATCCTATCATGAATAATAAAAAAATATTATATTTTCGAATTATTTCATTGTAATTTATAAGTAGATACAATTTTATCACATATCTTTCAATGATGGGATCACTGACGACCATAAATCTTATTGCATTATTATGAATAATTGTTTCTTTGGTTACATATCAAGAATATAGTTTTTTTTATTCTAACAAATATGTAACGAAATGTCCTACAACACAAATTCGAGGGGTTTTCAAGGGGAATCAATCTATCAATTTAGTATCACCATTCGTAAACAAATTCGAGCTTGTTAATTATTGATAAAAAAAACACTAACCGGTGCGCACGCGCACTCCTTGATAGGCTTGCAGTCGGTGATGCCGCCCAGCTTGCACATGCATTCGTCGCAGTCCGTCCCACGGAAGATCGAACCCACAGCATACCTACAATTACCACATATTTAGTGACATTCATACGACGAGACCATTCTGGACTTACGGACGGAGCTATAAGCGTTATCAAGATAGTTTTTGCAGCAATTATGATTATGAAAACTTTCGTGAGACATTATTAACTAAATAATTACTTTTACGACATTATTAACTAAAACGCATTCCACGCACCCCGAAGAAGGACCTCTGACAGGTCCGAAACTTGTCGGTACCAATACCGACGGACGCAAACGTGAGTGAAGCCGTTTCATTCAATTAATTATTTTGCAATTGTGATTTTAACACTAGATTAAATATATTTTAAGAGATGTCGACGCTTAATAATAAGCTTACGTCATAAATCCTTCGACGCAGGGACACTGATCTCTGGACACACAAGTCTCGCCATCAAAGTAGTTTAGCTCTGAGCAATTGCAGGCGACAGGACGCACTCCTGGACATAGCTCGCAGCCGCTGGTGCTGATAATGGGTGTCGGGACGGGGGATATTGTCGTTGCTGTAGAAATTAAATAAAAGTTGTTATTAAAAAGAAAAAAAACGTATTTGTTTGTCTCAATACATAAACTAATGTGTATAAAAGATCAAAATTTTCATTAGTGGCACATCGATTTATTGAGCCTAGTTATTTACACAATAGTTTGAACTGATTTGTTGATTTGAATTAGCTGTTTGGCAATGCAAAATAAAAAATGAGTGGCAATGGACCAGGCACTTAGCTAGTAGAACGAATGGCAGATGGCACCAAAAGGTTTTAGAATTACTGCACAGCATGTACCGACACAGCTGTAGACTGACTAACAATCTCGTCAAACGGGTGTCCACTGGATAAGGGCAACGGACCGATCTTTATAGCAACTCATGTTGGAAGTCAGTAGACATGACGAAGTGATACAACTTACGGTAAGGTTCGAAACATCCGATAGGTTCAACTCTCATCTCCATATTGCGGTTCCATTTCATAGGTACAACCTTAAGGTACTGCGCACGTATCGGTGGACGGAACTCGGCTGAGACCACGGTGTCGCTGTCATAGTTAGCTAGGAACAGCTGCTCGTCGCCTCTCTCGTCCACTACTGGGCTGAATGGTGCTGACAGATTGCAGGAGTACATCACATTGTAGGCGGTCACCCAACCAGTGACTCCGCCTTTGGTTTTGATGCCAGTTATATTACGTGGTGACATGAAGTCGAACTGAAAATAAAATATAGTTCAAAACACAAAAACAAGCATTTGTTAAGTTATTTTTATGTAAACGAAAACTATCGTCGGATTCTTCTTCAGTTTCAAATTTTCCGTAACATTAAATTTTAAGTCTTGTAAATTCAAATTTCGCAAAAATGGAATATCAATTAATTAAGGCGATTAAAACTTAGAAATCGAATCTGTAGCGCGAATAGGACAAACTACTTGAGCTGTCAAAAATTAAATAAACAGTTGGACGGCACCCGATGACCCGGGACACCTCTTAGTAAGCTACATTGTATTTCTTTTACATCACTAACCTTGATCCATTGTCCAGGTGTACTATATGTTGGGCGCCAACCTCTGTCGGCGTCAAGCTTCAAGAAGGGTCTTGCATCATTGTTAGAAGATACTTCAATGTTCTCTATAGGTAGATCGGCGCCTAATCCCAAAGGTTCCGTGCACTGCATTGGCTCAGGCTGAAACAGTTCTTAATAATAATTTCCTCTCATCATTAATAATTAAACTCTTCATATCAGATCATATCAATATACTCTAACCACAGATAATACAATACTATACTAGTAGACTATACAATACTATACTCTAACCAAGCCTTTATCTTTTTTATCTTTAAATTTCACTTGTATTTTTTATCGACCTAGACCTAGATATTTCAAGGGGTGTATCGCAAGGATCTATGCTGAGGTCCTTTTTATTTCTACTTCTGTACGAAAATTATTTATTTAACTTGGAACTTAAAAACTTGCAGGTTAAAACTCACCACTCGACATTTTGAACGAAAAAGACATAAATTTGTGATGATATCTTACTACACGTTTTAAGTAACGTTTAGAAACGTATTGAAAAAGGAAATCAAATATCGCTTAAGATGATGTTTTGATGACATCGTATACTCACGGTGGTGACTGTGGTAGTAGGTGTAGGCGTTGTGGTAGTGGTGGGTTCCTGACAGCCGATGAGCTCCAAGCGCACAGCGATTCCGTTGTGCCACGTCAGCGGTCGAATACGGACAAATTTCGCTTCGATGGGCGGCTCGATCATTTGCTTTATGGGTGCGTTGCTATCGACTGGCCCACGGAAGACCTGCACGAAAATTGTATCACACTTTTTATCCAGTATGCAAAAAAATCATATCATATTTTACGTTAGAAGGAAATGGAAGAAGAGGGCGAGATGTTGGGATGGGAGGAGAGAGGATCTCTTTATACGGAGGCTTTTGCTTCGTAATATCACCTATATTTTCGAAGAAAATACTATAAGGTTGGGTCATTACTATCTACATTTAAAATTACAATTGTAAAAAGTTGATCCAAAAATGTCGTAATTCTAAATTTGTAATAAGGACTTAAGATTTATCGAGATTGTTTTGTAAATAATTTCAGTTCATCAATTTAATAGCTGTTCTGCTCTTGTCAGTGGACCAATTACCAATCTTCCTTGCATTGTGCTTTCTTTTTGACTTTCTGATACGTTACGCATTTCCATTGAATAAACATTAGAATGAAGGTACAACCAAATGAGCAAGGTGTTCCGTACCTTTGGGTTACCGTCCGGACCGTCGACAGTAGAGAACACGCTACCGTCGTCACCGTACATGACTTCATAACTAGTGACGTATTTATCAAAAACCGGGCTGCCTTGCATCAACACTCCATAGACAGGTTCGCGGTGCGGGAACTCCACTTGTATGTACTGGTTGCTGTCCGTAATCTTCGGGGTCCAACTGGCAGCTGAATTATTTTTTAAATAAATTAGCAGCAAATTAGTTGTATCGATTATATCGTAATATTTTTTTATGCATAACAATGTCAAATCAAAAATAAACACGTGTATAATACACAGATCAAATTCGGTGCTGTAAATGCAAACTATAAAGCAAGAACAAGTAGGTTCTAACTATGACCAACTTTCATGCAATTGTATCAAATTACAGAGTTTACAATACACTACTCAGCGAGCGCCTCCTGAACTAACTTCTCAAGAAGTACTGTGGATAACTTTTAGCATCTCATAGCAAACCTGAAGTATCCAAAGGTTGACTGTTAAGTTCGGCGTGGTGCGGTTCATACAATGGACTTTCTGAAGAGCTGGCCGTGAATGCAGAGCTCGGTAGCGGCTCCTTATCCCACAACAGATTTTTATATCTGAAATAGTAAAAAGAAAATTATAACCAAAGCTTTTTCCTTTTAATACAAAGCCTTTCCGAACATTAAATAAAAAAAACAATTTAAACACTTTTAGTTTTTTTAAGAAATAGTTTGGAACCGTTTATCCGTACGTCTGTCTCGAAGGACCAATTCTGGTTTTGTTAGGAAAAGGTTTTCTCTTCCTGATATAAACCTTACATAGTATAAAACAAAGTCACTTCTACTGTTCCGCCATTCACTGTCTGTTCCTTAGATCTTTTAAACTACGTAACGGATTGTAATGCAGTTTTCATTAATAGACAGAGTGATTAATGAGGAAGGTTAATACATATGTATTATACAGGCATATCATAGTAGAGAAAAGCAGATTATTTTAAAGATTTGTAGTGTGATGTAAAACACTTATTTTATACGCTTACATTGCAATCGCCGACTAAACCTTACGAGATTGATCAAAAGAATGGACTACGGATATGTATAACATAAAAAGATCTACAAAAAAGTCCGCGATGGTATATTTCTATCTTTTAAGGATAGCTAACAATACCCATTCTAACTGCTAAAAAAATGGTCACGAACAATGCGGTAATTAAAAAGCCATTTAGACCGATACAGTATACGTTAGATACTTTAAGCTTTTTATGCATATTATGATAATCCTTTACATAATATAATTTAAATTATTATCTTGGTTTCTAGTTATCCTAAAATAAAAACTAATGCGCGCGATAATGAAATCAAGCGCGGGTCTCACGCCGATACTATGATCAATGTCCTTTCAATAAAAGGATTGACGAGTCTCCAGCAATTAAGGTAACACACAACTTTCATTTTAAGGCGTAACGATGTAAGCCGCGTCAGCTAGTAAATGGTAAAACCACTATCGCTAATAGAGTATAAAACGCTCAAATGAAAGATAAGTTTAGACAATTTATTCAGCCAATAATTATGATTTCTAGATTAGGAACAGAAAGAAGTACATTGAGTTGATGTTGCTTTATTTCTTCTGACAGATTACAATGTTACGAAACTATTCGATGTTAATTACTTCCTGGAGTTAGTGTTACCCCAGAAAGTATTTAACACCGAAAAGCAAGCATATTAATTATAAAATAGGTTATTATACCATCATAAGCTCAAAGCGACAACTTTTGTTACATGCTGTGCATTTCTTTATAAATGCTCTCATTAGATTGCGATTCAAGTTACCTTAGTGGTGAGTCCATGTTTATCTAAATTATCATGTCACACAAATAATACTCTGTGCAATATAGCTCGCTCAAAATACCACGATCTCACAAAAGACAGGCGTGAAGTAGGAGTATTAAGCTTATGCGTTTCGTCTGATGAGTGAGGTGTTGGAGGCCCGATGTCAGTCCTCCTTTCCTTCCCACCCTTTCCTCCAAAGGATAGGATGGAAAGGAGAAGAGGATTGGACGAGTGAGGGGATCAATAGGAGAAGGAAATATCCTTTTCCCTGTCTACCCC
>JWHW01028800.1:18442-28603 GCA_000931545.1 Papilio glaucus | reverse complement strand
GGCGTGAAGTAGGAGTATTAAGCTTATGCGTTTCGTCTGATGAGTGAGGGGTCGGAGGTACGCTGTCAGTCCCCTTTTCCTTCCCATCCTTTCCTACAAAGGATAGGTTGGAAAGAAGAGGATTGGACGAGTGAGGGGATCAATAGGAGAAGGAAATATCCATTTTCCTGTCTACTCCCTCCTCTGTCGGTAAAAATAAGTAAACAACGCGTCTGCAACTCATTTGCTTGTTACGGATGCCTACGGGTAACGGTCATTTAACATCAGGAGAACCGCTTGCTTGTTTGCCACCTTCCATAAAATAAATAAATATATATGTAATCTTACTTTTTAGGGTCACATTCTGGTGGTGGCGTATTTGTAGATTTGATAATTATTGGCGTTTCCGTCGTTGGTACCGTCGTCTCGAGGGACGGTTCTGTAGGGACATGAGGGGTGCCTTCCGTAGTCGATAATGTTGATTTGGGTGGAAGAGTCGGTGTTGGTGTAATTTCGATCGTGGTTGGTGTCCAGGTGGAGGAGACGGTGACTGTGGTGGGCTTGGTTGGTGCGATGGTGGGGGTGGTTTTGGGTTCAATAATGTAGGTCATGTGCGTGGGGCCGACGGATGTGAAGATGGAGACGCAGTCTGTGGTATCGCAATGCAAGGCGTTGTCGAGACACTGGCATTTCTCGCAGCCGTGGACGACCACACCGCCGGGCTGAAAAGAAATATCAAAATGTAATTTTATTTTCAAACGCCTAATGAACAAATTTATGTCGGATCGTCGGTTTAGTCGGATTTATGCTTATTAGATTCTTTTTACTAGATTCATACCGCAAACTATTTATTAGCATGATTATTTAATAATCGAACAAATAGACATTTCTTAAGATAGTGTTCTATTTTATTTATATTATTTGACACATAAACAATGTAATATATCGGCGTTATACAATGAACTTGGATGGCTACAACAAATATACGCAAACATATAGTCTACCTTGATCCTATTGCCTTCGTCGTAGCACGTGCAGTCTTTGATCGGTACGCAGGTCTTGTCGTCACGCCATTTTGATCCGAACTCGCACTTCACATTTGCAATCGACTCGTCGATGCAGGCTTTCACACATTTCTGTAAAAAAAACAAATGCAAATAATACATTTTAGGATACTAGTCATCTAATTCATAAGAGGACAGGAGAGGACAGGACAAGTTACTTACTTTTACCTTTTAGGCATGTATATGCGACGGATACAGGTCCTCTAAATCTCTTAGTTTTATAGAAAATCAAGTAATAATATATTAAAGGTGCTGGTCGTTACCTGCCCCGGAAGACATTCGCCCCTCTCCCGTAAGGTCTGTAAGAAGTGGTCGCACAGACTGTCGCAGGGATAGGCGCAGGACGCAAACACCTGCCCCGGCGGACAGACGGGGCTCGTGGGCAGTGGGGTGGTCGCTGCAAGGCAAGTATTGTTATTATATTTTATATTATTAATTTTTTTGTTTTTCTATAGTGTGCGGTCTCTTATGAAGTTAGTAATCAAGTACTTTCGTACTGTAACTAAAAGTCCGACGCTCAATAATTTACGACGATGCCAAAATGATTTTTTATAGTAACAAGGTGCATTGATACCTGAGATTGATACAATCCCCAGGAGTACAAAACAAGGAAATTTAAGGCTGCGCGGTATTCCACCGGGTAAAAGAGTAACGCGTACGTTGTAAACATATAAAGACACTCAAATGATCATAAGACAAAGCTAGGTAGATTTGATTACCTCGCAACAACCACTCGAGTAACCTCGTCGTGTGGCGCTTCAAGAAGACAAATATAATGAAAAGCTGTCAAAAATGTGACTTACCGATAGTAGATGTGACAGTCGTAATGAATGATTCGGACGTGATGATGTGCGGAACTGAAACAACAGTCAATTGGGATTAAAGTTCAACATCATCAACACAAGAGTTTAAACGATTTTAAAGAAACATAACAGTTATGAAAAAAAACAAGGATTTATCTCCACTTTTTAAATCACCATTACTGATAATGTAATAATAACTAATGCTGTAATAACTAGCGATCAGTCCCGACTTCGCATCAGCAATTTCTTCATATGAACTTTTATTTCCTATTTTAGACATTTAGGGAATGAATTTAGAAAACTTTCAAGTCTTTACACGCATCAGTTTGGGCTGGACGATGATGTATCAGTCAATCAATCAGTTATTTCTTATGATTAAATATACCAAAATTCAAGCAAACATAAGTTTACCTTTAGGTTTTTCCGTAGCTGTGACCGCAGTAGGCGCTGTCTCTTCAGCTCCTAAAATGAATGGAAGGGTTATTTGTATTCGAGTGGAAAATGCGAATTGTGTTTATGAATTATATTTTTCTTATCATAAAACGAAAGATTCGATACATTATGTAACTTTTATAAAACTATTTCTTCCATGTTTTTAAAACGTTATGATATAAGGTCGGCTGATCGTAACGATCCGAGCCTAGGCTTCCAAAGGCGCCCCTTAGTTTTGTAACCTGAAAAAGTGGTCATTACCAGGTGTAGCAGCAGTTGTGGTGGTGATGGTATGCTCGCACTCTGGTCGGACAGCATATACAGACTGTCGCCAGTCACAGACCATAGTAACTGGATTGTACAGCAGACCCTCGCTGCATTGCTTCAGTACGGCGTGCGGCTCGCTCGTGGTGCCCGCTTCTGGCGTGCACTCGTAGAACTTGCTGCAATCCTTCGGGTGCGGGTGATTGGGATGCGTGCTGTTCAAGCATTGGAACGGCTCTGTGAAAGAATTAATGGGCGTTAAACATTTTGCTTTTACTTTTAGGTGTTATATTGGTTACCCATAATGGTAAGGGAGCTGATGCGGGGATTTCTGTATATTCTTTTTTTTTGTAAGATTAAAAAAGATATATGCTAATATTGTGCATTTCAACAATCGGACGATTTGAGTGCGATGTAACGTGGACCTGGACATCCTCGAGCGCAGTCATTTTTTATTTTAAAGGAAATAGGATAACTTGATTTATCTTAATTTGATGATTTCAACAAGCCGAGGTAACAAAAATCATAAATAAAGACTGTTAAACTTTTCGCCACCGCTAAAAGTAAAAATGTCATATAATATATACTTTTTACCATGTAATCTTCAAAACCACGACGCTCAAGGATGTACAAGTTTAGCATCGTCGTCTCCCTTGCTATATACTTCTTTGTTAAAATGTAAGTTTCCAAGAGAATGATACATGGCTGTACTAATGAATATTTTGTTGACAAATCATTAATTTAAATTTATGACTCATACAAGACGCAACAAACTCATTGCTGGAGAAAAAAAAATTGTACTTAAATTTGATGTGTAAATAGAGCTTTAAATAATTATGAAAGAAGCTAAGTGATGGCGAAAGACTGAAGCATGGTCCTTCTGTACCAATGACCGAGCGAAGACGGTGGGAAATAATTGGATGCAGAAATCAGAGGACCGTATATTGTAGAAGCATTGAGTGAGGACTAAGTTCAGCAGTAGATTTTCTATTTAAGCTGATGATGGTGATCCTTACAAATTTTTTGTACCTTCACATTCGCAATAGACGCGTATCTCGAAGTCGGGACAGAGGTCCTCCGGGACGCGGCACACCAGGCCCTGCTCCAGGCTGCACTCCACGTTCAACCCGGTCTCCTTGGCGGTCTTGTGGCCTGCGACGGTGCGGCATTCTATCTTCTTCATCATATCCGGTTTGCACATTGGGGCACCTACCACCTTGGTATCAATCATATTTTTATCAGTTGCACACTTATTATAATAAACATACTTAAAAACTTGGAGTGGTAGCTCGCTTATTGTGAGATGCTTTTTCCTTTTTAAGAATTTTAATGCAAGAATAGTAGTACATAATTCATTCAAGGTATGCAATACATGCATATTATAATAATTTATATAGTAGGTTACCAGGAGAAGTAAAAAAGTTTAGGGAATCAAGTCCAAGAACTGCAAAATATTGCAAGAAGTTTAAAACAATATACTTAATATTTTATTTAAAATTATATTTATAGATTTTCTCACCAGTTCGTTGGGTCTGGGCAGAGGTTCGTTTTCGATGGACGCTCCATCGGGCGCAACCTCTGGCGGTCCTCGGTTGAGCCACGGGGTCCATCCGGTGGCGCAGCCCAGCGGCTGATCGAGTGGCTTTGGAGATGTAGGAGGACCAGATGGTGTTGACTGAATTAAACAAAAATTAACACATTATTACATGTTTTATTATGAACTCATTTCAAATGCAGACGGTCTCTTTACACACGTAAGTTGTCAATGGCTCGACGACTTCATGAAGTTAGAGTACGGCTTTACTATCAAAGATATTCGAACAAAACTATGGACTGATGAATACATCCTTATATTGTGAAGTATCAACGTCATGCACATACACACAAGCGTGCACGTGTAATTATAGTTTGAAAAAATGTAAATATGAAGAAAAATGTCACAATGACTTTGTGGCTCTTACCACAAGGTGGTGTTCTATCATTCCATTAAGCAAATGACTCAATCTCACAGCAAATAACTAATTTAAGAAATACTAACTTCCGTCGTAGGACAAGGTTGTCCGGAACAGACTTTAGCCTTCTTGGAGCATGTACACGTGTGACAGTCGTCTTCTTCGATAACATCACCTTCTAGAATCTCCCTGCCGTCCTCCAGAGTCATGCAGACTGGTCGGCACTTGGCGCGAGGGACGCACTCTGTTAGAGAGCTGTTGGAGTATACTGTACCCTCAGGACAAGTCTTATTGGCCTGGCAACCTTCGGATATAAAGAACAGAGGCTGTTGTTATTTATAAAATGTTATTTCGTAAAATCTATCTTTATAATCAAATTAAATGTTGCAGTGGCTTATCTAGAATTGAAAAAATAATATATTTCTTATATTATTTTTTTTTAAGCTTAGAAAAAGAAACCGTTTTCTTTACATCTCAAAGGCACGTTAGATGTAAATCTCAAGACGTGGACATTTTTGACATAGATTACACTCCTACGACATCGTACTACTACATAGTAGTGCCAGACGATAACAAGGGTGCCCAACCCCAGCATTTTATTTGTGACTTATAGCCACTGTTTGCCTTGAAGAGGCATCTACTGTTTCAGCTGATTCTAGATCCTAACCCCCTAAACTCCTTAAGATCAACTAAGCTCGAGGGCGTCCCCAGGAGCTTTGGATCGTTACTCTCTAGAGTGACTAATCTCGATCGTAAGCTACCGCTGGTTGACGGTAAGAAGGGTTTCCCTAGGTTATTATGTTTTGCTAATATCACCACTGGGGTTGGTCTTACTCTGGTACTAATAAGGTTGAGGGAGATTACCTTCTATGCATGTTTCCTTCTCGCAGACGGCCTTCACTTTGTCGTAGCCAAGCATGTTGTCGCACGTCTCGGGAGGGCAGGGCGACATGCAGGAATTGTAGTTGCTGCACTTCGCATCGCACTGCATCGCTGTACACGTATACGTTAAGGTTACAATTGGTCTTTTAATAAACCAATACCCGTAATACTCGTTCAACAGTAATTCAATAAAAGTATTGAGGAATTTAATCATATAGTAACCAGCGCTTGACCACAATTTTGATTATGGCATAAACTTTGGAAACATTTTTAAGAATACGGCGAGCACGGGGGTCTGTGAAATTTGGCATACTTAAAGTTACCATGTTGGAGAAGTGTGAAAGAGAAAGTAAAATGTGTTAAAACTGATTATTACTCAACTACTACTAAATAGTATTATCAATGGATATGAACTGTGGTGCCATGGTATACTCACGGCAAAGGTCCTGCGTGCGCCAGTTGAAGGTGACGCCTCGTGCGGCGCAAGCGTACGCGTAGTTAGCTATGGCTGCGCATGCGCAGCGGCAGTCGTCACCCGCGTCGCACGCGCAAGCGTCCGCCTCACAGGCGCGCATGTGCGCCTCCACGGGTACCTCCGAGTGGCACAGCGAGAATGGGAACCGTTTCAGCGCTCCACAAGTAGTCGCCGCCCATTCCTTACGCTGTGGACGTTGCTTGCAATGGTCCTGGGAGATCGGTCGTATTAGCATAGTAAGTTTCGGTATTCATTCCAAGAATGTAGGCACACATGTGTTATTTAGTGCTTCTTTTTACCCGACTGACCCATAAGTATGTTCGTGCACATGTATATGTCCGCATAACGCCTTGAACAATTTTAAAGAGTGTGGTGAATTAGATTCGTATTCTTTCAGGGAGGGTTATAGGTATAATGATATTTTTTTTGAGTGTTGATAAATATACAGTCAGTCCGGTTTTTTGTTTCTTTTTTTAAATAACTATTAAATATTTATTGTTAGTAACATCGAAAGTGTACTTACTGCAACTTCTTGGGGCTTTGGACAAGTTGGCTTCAGCTTCCAGGAGTCGGCAAATATTAGAGCGGATGTTTCAGCGAAACCTCCGCCAGATGGAGTTTGGAAGTCGTCGCGCATGTCCGAGTTGTAATTACCGCATAAACCTTTCACCTTTAACAAATTTCTTTAGATGTAGAAAAATAACATTTTACAAGAAAAATGTGTCAAATGTGATAAATAATATTCAGCTAGTTTTTTATGTTTTTTTAAATATTTCTAATAAAAAGTGATACACGCTGTAATACCTATATACCGCAGGATAAATACCTAACCATCTACTGAAACTGTATCTAATAATAATAATAATAATAAATCAGCCATTTTTAGTACGCTTCCCCACTGCGCAGGGACACAGGCCTCCTCTCCGAGAGCTGTATACATAAATTATAATTGATACTTTACCTCTTATAACTACTGTATGTTACAAATGTATTGATTGATTTTAGATTATATGCACTTACTTAGACATTACATTGACTTATTTAATCTTGTTAATTAACTTAATTCAATCTTCTCGTCGCGGATTGGCTACGCGATATATAGACTAAGTATTATAGACGCAATAAATAGATAGACTAAATATTATTTAATGCAACGTTACATGGTCTTTTTTAATGATATTTATAACAATAAGTTATTTGAAGAAATAAAATAAAGAAGAAACAAAAAGTTTATTCGTTAGAATGGAAAATTGTTAAAATGTTACACAACATTACATTTGTAATCATTTACTATGCGTTTTAAACGTCTCAAAGGATAAAGGTATTTGCCTAGATACAACAGATTCTATAGGGTTCTTCCGTACGTCCTACGAGAAGTCACTTACCCTGTTCTGCCACATAGCATCGACCTTGACGTAGACACGCAGCTCGCGGTCCCATTGCAAGCTCATGCCCAGGCTGGCCACGTCTGCGAACACGTACGCACCCGCGATACGCAGCTTTATCCTAAAGGAAGTCGGAGAGAAGGTGCATCCATTAGTCAAACAAATAATCGTTAGTCCTTTAAGGCTTTAAAAAATACGATATTTAAGACAGAGACAAACGTAAAATTTAAAGATGTACATTTTGAATAATGAGTAGATTTGTTAGATATTTCTTTTAGATGTTCTTTTTCTTATGGTGCCGTCTTCTGGGGACCAGCAATAATTAAGATATTTTGCACTTTTGATTCCGAGAGCTCTGAATATAGAAAGAGTCTACTTATGCCAACCAATCTCTTAGACTTCTTAATTCAAGATTTCTTTTTAATTCTTCTTTAAAACTAGTCCTAGGGAATGCATGATTAAAGGATTTCATTTTTATCACAAAACGACTATATTTATGTAAGATGATAACAGATATGTTCTTGTTCAGCCTTTTAACCTTCTTACATAATTATCGACGAGACATTACATCGTGTTAGCAATGCTAAGGGCATAAGACCATGTCCTGGCGCATTACATACTGCATTAAATGGTTAATATAATATGAACAATACTGTTAAAAGTATAAAATTTTTAAACCGTGAGAGTATTCCAACCTTTTCAGATTAGCGACATCAGGTAAGGGTGCTCCGTGTGAGAGTGAGATGGACTCCTCGCTGCCATCTGAGTTGCTCACTCGGAGGGTCACGGACTTGGAACACGTGGCACCCGTCGTTCCACACGGTACGTTCTAAACATCAATTAAAACATACATTATTTCAATAACAAGTTGTTGCCCACAATTCCGGTATACTGTTGGGACAAAGACGTCCGTCGCAGGGAATACGGCCAATATTTTTTTGAGTAAAGTAAAGTTTTGTTGTCTTCTGTTAATACTAGGATTCGAACTGAGGTGCAAGAATTGGAATCTTCGACGGCAAGGTTTAAAGTTGGACCTTTATGTACTGAACTATTATTCTTATCATATTATTTATATGTTAACAACAAACCTGAATCTCTACACTGAAACCATCGTGTCCCTCCATAGAGCCCTTGGCGAGGAGGTAAGTGCAGACGCCCTCGAAGTCGTAGTGCGTGCCGTCGAATGTGGCGAGGTGGGAGTCACCCCACGCGGCGCACACGCCGGAGCACGCGCGCGCGCTGCACGACCAGCTGCCGCTCTTGCACTCGCTAGACATACACAATATATCCAGTATTTAACACGTTCACACTACAGTGATACGAACAGCCAGCGAATCAGGGTGACCGGCGGCGGACAGCAACATAATATGCATAATGCGTAAGTAATAAGGAACTTTTATAATTAGGTATGTTTCTTAGTTCCAATACTCAGTCGCTTTCCGCATCTAATTTCCACCTTAATTGACCATAATTTTAAACTCCTAAGTAAAAATTACCGTTATCGTTTTAATTTTGGAGTTATAGAAAACAAGTTTACGTTTGCATAAGCAGTAATGCTTCGTAACAGAAAGGTGACCTACTTTTGTAAGATATACGCGTTTGGAATTTAATTTCGAAACATTACTTCGATATAATTGTTTTCTGCATAACACCTGTCACCAGGGGGCGTAGCTCAGATGGTAGAGCGCTCGCTTAGCATGCGAGAGGTACCGGGATCGATACCCGGCGCCTCCAAGTACTTTTTGTATATTTTTTAAGGCAAATATGTATTGTTTTTATATATTAATACATAAACATAAGTAGACATAAGAAAAGTTTTAATTAATTAAAAATACACAGGTACTTACTGGAACTGGTACTTTTGCTTAGATAATATTTTATTAATAATTAAAAAAAAGAAATAAAAATATCTTTGGAGGCGCCGGGTATCGATCCCGGTACCTCTCGCATGCTAAGCGAGCGCTCTACCATCTGAGCTACGCCCCCGATACGTCGTAGATTCAAAATTAACAAATATATTATAGCTCTTATTATACATACGAGTTTGTTACTCAATTCCACTATTAGTGCTACAAAAATGTCTGTCCAATACAATGGTAGTTATGCGTTACACAAAAGTCTCACCATGTGTTGCATTCTTCCTGCATGCGATCCCCATCGGCATAGCTCCTGCCGCCGTGATGACAGGAACAGTTTGTCGGCTGCACGCACTTCCCTGATCCGGTATCTAACACATAGCCCTTCTTACACTGACAGCCCGGTCGGCACTCGCTTGTGATCGTCAACGGTGGTAGATGCATGTTCTGAATATTGAAATATAATTTAAATGAAGGGATTTAAAATCATAGGTAATTCAATTTCACTTTTAAATTTCGGGATACAATTAACAGCACGATTGAATTTCAACAACTAAATGATCACCAAATTCGTTAAATTAATTCAAGTAATGTTTAAAGAACAAAACAAACAATCGACTGTCATTTTTGTTTTAAAACAATTGCAAATAATCCCATTATGACATAATAGTGATATAAAGAAACCATTGTAATCGTTAGATTGTTTTGAAATATAAATAAGTAGTAAATAATTATGAGAGCAGTGGTGGCGCAGTGGTTTAGGCCCCGACTTACGTACTATGGGTCGCGGGTTAAAACTACGCACACGCTTTACTTTATTTAATTTATTTCATCACCACTGTTCCAAAAACGGTGAAGGAAAACATTGTAAGGAAACCGGCATGTCTTAGAACCACCAAATTCAAACACATGTGACACCCACCAACCCGCACTGGGCCAGCGTGGTGGATTACGGTCCCTGTGCCTTGTATGAACACGAAAAAAACAGCTTATAGACTAATGGTTGACGATAGAATTCGAAATCTAAGGTCTTGGGTTCGAACTAGCCTTCGACAATCGAAAACAATCG
>JWHW01028771.1:870437-900032 GCA_000931545.1 Papilio glaucus | reverse complement strand
TCACAAATGATGTAATTCTGGGGCCGCAATATGAACAAAAACAGAATAAAACAAGTATTTAAGGGAGCTCCCATACAACAAACGGTATAGATAATGGTACGGAACCCTTCGTGCACGAGTTCGACTCGCACTTGGTTGGTTTTTTTATTTATACTATAAATTTGACGTCTAGATGTCACTGGTCTTTTTCTTTGTTTGAAATTCCCTTAAACTAATCTCGACCATCGGTTAAAATCAAGATAAACTGTTAACGTTAACCCGACCGTTAATTCGTTTCAAAGTCAATTTTGCACCTGTCGTTATTTATGGTTTATAATCATGTCACTCAATAATTAAAATCGAAACAGTATTAGAGTCGGTTTCGTTAGTGTATTAAGACTAAACGTTCATTATATTTCATTGAAATGGCACACGTGTTCGACTACTCGCATAAAGAAACTTAAAGGAAACTAAATGTCTTGGGGATGCCTCAGGAAAACTTATATCGATCAGATTAGCGGTTTACTAAAAAAGGGCTATATAGATGTATGAATGTAGAAGAAGCGAGAGAGGTGTGCCAGGATCGCGCCAAATAGAAATCCATGGTCTCTGCCTACCCTTCTGGGTTATGGGCGTGGGCGCATATTTATTTATTTTACTTTTATTTTTCTTTTCCACTAAAAATCGTAGGTGTATTCGCCCACGTATTTTGTGTATACTGCGTTAATGAATAAATACACATACAAAAATGTATACCGTAATGGTTAAGTTAACGAATGTACACAAAATACTTGAACGAATGTACCATCGATCTTGTCTGCGCCGTAACTATAAATATAAATTGCTATAAATCATCATTATGATATAGATGATAAAGTAAGATCAGCAGAATCAAAACGAAACACTTGTTCTGCGACTTCGGAGTAGCATTCACTTGCCTTATATCGTATACCTTCCAGCCTGCTTCCGATACCTTGGTTCATTGGTGGATTGACGAAATGGCGGCAGCTCAGGGGCTTGTATGTTATATAAACCAATAGTTCCGCTTAAGATTAAGTTTTTTTGAGCCATTAAGATGCATGTTTAGTAACACGAATGAATTACTTTATTCAAAACTAAACGAGGATATTACAAAAAGCCTGAAAGTAACATCAGTGATAGATAAATTAAGGAGCAATAGGTTTGCAGGATATGGGCATGTCAGTACGGGTTGACCTTAGAAAAGATGGATGAATGATGAATGAAACATGACACGAGTATGAAATGAGAGACGAAGGATGATAAAACTACTTGCAAGAAGTCACATCCGCATAAAGTGAGAATCGATCAGGATGATGATGGACCACCATCATCATCCTGATCATCATTAATTTCAGATCAGTATTACTTTACGGAAAGAGGATAATTGTGTTTTTCAAATTGTCTCGAACTTTTAAGGCATTACATTTGTTTTTTTATCACGTTCCGTTACGCAAAAATCAATCGTTAGAATTCTTGTTTGGACCGCAGGTTGTAATTAACATTTAATTAGATACAGTTTGCAGATTCCAAAGGGCCGCACGGCGATCGAAGTTCGGCCGCTGAGTTGAGCGGACTTCGATCAGCGCAGGTGCAACTGTTATTCAATTAAAATTTAATACAGATGTCGCGTGTCCCGCCTTTTTACTTCAAGACGCTCCATTATAATTAAAGAATATTATTTTGTCGTAAAACTGAGGCACCTCGACTCGCCACGCGCCGATATTGGAACTCGTGCAACGGGATTTTACGAATGTTATGATTATTTCTTTATTAACAGGGAGCTTAATAAGAAATTTAAATATCAGATACAAGCGCTCCTGTGAAGTGACCGCTTTGGAAAACGCGATATTCAATGCTCAAGTATGTACCAGCGCAGCCTTGTAATTTAATTGCGGCTCGAGCGTCTGGTTTATAATTAAATGTTTATATGAGTAATTCGAGCAAGAAGTTGCCATGTTGTGGATTCCATACAATTATACGACATATCATTTTCTTAAAATAAGCAGTATTTTCGGATTCGATATGATAATCATATTGAAGTAAAAGAGGCGATAAACATTGACTAAAAATAACGAAATGTAAATTAAACTACGTAAAATTTTATATAAATTAATCATGACGCATTTTTAATTAATATAAAAGTAAAAGTTAAAGTTGATGCGATTATTCCTAATGATAATGTCTCACACACATCTACAAATCTATCATGAAGACGTGTTGTTAGTTTGGCTCATTTACTGACAACAGGAAAAGTACGTGCTAATAATGTTAATGACTTTGACGTTCTTCCCAATCTCATCATGACCCTCTATAAATCCACTGTTAAATATAATCATTCCCCAATGAGTATCACCATACGCAGTCTTCAACTTTCTATTTCAGCCCTTCTTAATCGTTCTCACTAGGTAAGCTTTCAATTTTCGGGCGACCTACACTTCTTACATATGTAGTCAATCTCACTTTGTATTATAACAATAACTTTTGTTCTATAATGCATTACTTGTCCTAGTGCAATTGTATGTAATAATAAGGTCACGCAGAGGGGTAGGCAGAGATCGTGGATTTCTATTTGGCGCAATCCTGGCACACCTCTCTCGCTTCTTCTACATCCGTACAATCTACGCATACAGGGTCGTCGATTATTGGTCGTACTCCTTGTATCGCTATTTTTTAGCGAGCGACAATTTTTTCTAACACGTCTTAATAACTGCCTAGGGTTTTGTATTTTAAAATCCTCTGCATTATGGTTCGCCAGGTCTAAACTAACGTTCAACTTTACTTGCATTAAAAGGAGAAAATATGCAAATAAGTATTTTTTCTCATCCCTAGATTTTTATATTATAAGTTCATGTAAACAGATAGTTGTCTATACGTACGGTAAGTGTGTCAATAATTTAAACGTAAACGAACACGTCTCCCCTCCCGATGGCCGCGGGCGTGCGCCGCCCCCCATTGTAACCCCCACAATGCGCCGTACTTCACGCTAACGAGCGCTTCGAGGCGCAACAGACGCATTTGTAAAAACCACAATAAGCGTACCATTTCGGCATATTGTTTTGACATATAATAAATATTTGTAAGATTATACCGCGCGGAGATTGCCCCGGCTGATTTTAAAATCGATCGGCTGTTTCCTTTTGTTGCGGGGCTATTGTCTTGCGGAGGATGCGGTAGGCGTCCGGCCAGAGCACTGCCCAGGTCTAAACCGAATTACACACAGTTGCTTTCGGCAGCCGCGCCAGCTGCCGGCAAACTTTATCACTAACACAATATCTTAAGCTTATTTTAATTTTAGAAGTTGAAAATTAGATTTGTCGGAACTTCAGGCAACATAACTTTACATTCCCATTACCTCGTCGTTTCATTGGCTTGAAATAAAAATAATTTAGATAGTTCTCACAATTAATTGTTACAAAAATCTTGTACTTTATTTTATGAATGTATCCTTTCTTGGGTGCTTCCGAAATTCGACGAAATTCTTCAAAAATTAAAAAAAATCTTTCAAAGAACACATACAAACATAGCTGCTAAATTTGATATAATGCATGCCTGCGTATACGTGTTTCACGTTTTGAAACTGTTGTATTTATCAAAACCGTTCCATATCCTATATATATATAAACACCTCAAAAATATTTTAAAATTCGTAATTATAGCATAATTTGATAGGTATTTTACAATTGTAGGATTTGTTTCATTATATTTTTTTTTATTCCATTTTTAATGTTATTTATATAAGATAACTCTGCTTGCTGAAAGTTTTTTTATTAATATTTACAAAAATCTTGGACGTCAAAGAAACATGGCGAAAGAAGATTTTTTGTGCAAAAGCACACAATAAGTGAGTAAATCAGTGCCTTTATTACCACTGCCGGCAGCGTACGTTACTCTCGGCTTCAAGATTCGCAAATTGTAGGTTGCAGCCTCAGTTAGCACCTCGTAGGAGTCGGGATTGCCATAATTTGCTTCTACTGACATTGCCCCGCAGCGTCTGTCGTCACGTTTTACCATCTAAATACTTTTTATTAAGGAAACGTAGTCATTTAAGGTTGATACAAGCGGGCAATTACGTTACGCCCCTACATCAGCCGAGGTGTGAAGATTTGAATTAATGCCGAAAGAAGATAAATAGATTGGTTTTGATGAAGAATGCCACTTAAAGCGAATCTGCATAAAAGTATATGTTGTGTTTATTAAAGGTTTTAAAATTATAATTTGCACCTTACATTGATTTTCAAAGGAACGTTTAATATGCAAAAAAGGTATTGTGACGAGGATGTTGTCATTTTCTCGGCTGAAAACGGCTTTAGCTTAAACATTAGCTGATATTAAAAATGGTTGTTATAATGGTTATATAATATTTACAACGTCCATTTTTAAATGTAATTTACGTAATTTTAAACAATACATGGCACTTTGAAGTTCTCAAAGTTTCTCCAGTATTCAAACACAAACTTTTATTTCTAAGGAAATTGAGTTCTTCTATCTCGGACGATTCTATTGGTTTTCAAAATGTCGCTTAACTCGTTGATGTTTTTTATATGCACCTTCATCAAAAAAAGGATGTTAGGAACGTGGGATACTTTTATTTTGCAATAACGTGGTTACTTTTAAATGATGAATACCATCGATATTTTATACCTTCACCCTCTAAGCGACTATATGTATATTCAACTAATGAACCGCTCCGGCTTCGCGTGGGTAGCACTAAATATATACGAGTATGTTGATCCAATCGCTAGTAAACTTCTCAGGATCATCCGCTAGACTGACATCTCGGCTCCAAAATCGGTCCAGCCGTTTCGGAGTCTATAGGCGACATACATACACAAATCGCCTTTTATATAATATACAATAATGGTAGCATCTCTGGTCTGGAGCCCCCAAATACCAGCTTGTTCCACTTGACAGCGTACAACGAAGAGCGACCCGAATCGTCAACGACAGAGCTCAACCTGATCGGCTCGACCCATTGGCATTGCAAAGGAATGTCAGTTCCCTTTGCATTTTTCATTGTCTTTACCATGGGGAGTGTTCCGAAGAATTGTTTAAAACAATTCCTGCCGCTGAGTTTCGTCATTGCTCAATTCTACAGAGCTCCAATTACCATACTGGCCATCTTGATAGTTGGCATTCCACTGCTATGCAGTTTTCGCATAATTTCCTGCCTCCCATAGATGCGTTGTGGAATGATCGGTCGCCAGCGGTATTTACAAGCCAGTACGACTTAAGGTCCTTCAAGAAGCGAGTGTACTCCTTCCTTAAAGGCCGGCAACGTATCTGCAGTTCCACTGGTATTGCAGATGCTCATGGGCGGCGGTGATGACTTAGTTTTTGGCGACCTGTTGCTCGTTTATATATGCTCATATAGCTATTCTTAGTGTGACAACTAAGTATAATTTACAATTTAAATATAAGCTACACTAAGGCCTGAGAGATTTCATTGTTTAATATCAAACAAGAGGCTATGAGGAAGTTTAGAACAAATATAAATCATTGTATTAAGCATGTAAATGTAAGCACATGTCAGTGAATTATTTAGCGATTAAAATTTCTTAGCAGTATTTTGTAAATATTGTACAAAGGAGAAAAAGATTAAATCAGTTTGAAACGAAAAACGTGCCTTAGAAGCGAATGTCTCCTGATACTAAGTAGATTAAAGTCAATTTAGAAGCCCCACAATGGACGTTTCTTAAAGCTTCGCTTCGTATTGATATTTAAAAAAAGCTTTTTGAGTTTCGAAAGTTTGTTTCCGAAGGGTGTAAGTTTTTTAGGCAGCACAAGAACACACTGTAAATGCAAGCATTCGTTATGGGATCAAAAATTATGAATTATGTTTTCGTCGATCACATTCAATTGTATTCAAGAGCTTGAGGTTCATCGCTAACGATCGGACTGACGTCGATAAAAATATGTCAATAAGGAACTGAGTCCGCGAGGAGGTGATTCTCTTCACACATTAATAAGCCGTATTGACTTTGTGATTCGGCTTGAAACATTGGCCATAAATTTTGGCAACATCAATATTGTATGATAAGATAAATGTCCATGTCGCGATGGCCATTAGGACCGCATAATCGCCATTGTATTTTTTTAAACTGATTTTAATGTTCTTAAATTGACGCGCGCTGGTTTGACGTCGACGTCAACCGTATGGTAGAAGTAATTAATATATAAAAGCTTCGCTGCAATTGCGTTCATTTCTTGAAATTAATCTAATCTGATATATTTTTACTATAAAACGTTTTCGTGCACAAAAATATTAAGTTGTTGTTGTACTATGAATATGAAATAATATGATATTTTTTTTAAGTGGTAAACGAGATACTTAAGTAGGCTTTAATAACTTAAAAGTATAATGCGGTTGTAAAGGACATATGATATTTTTAATCCTCCTAAATCGCAGATTGCTTGAACTTATTTGGACCCATAAAATATATTTTGCACAAGATAAGAAAAAGGAAGCATGACGAGATATGACGGGGTGATCCAGGTGTTAAAGCGAATGGCAAAAAAATACCAAAATATCTAAAAGTATTGAAATTCCTTCCGCTACCTCTAGATTTCCATGGCCGCGAGAGAACGTGGCTATAGTGCATATTGGCAGAAATCACAAGTATCCGAAACATTATTTTTTCACATCGCAGTGTAGTTTTTTCGCAAAAAACTAGGTATTTAAAATTGCGTGAAATAATATCATTAATACCGGTATATACCGAGGGTGGAAGGAGACAATAGAACCCTGTGATGGGTTGTGCTAAAGTTATGGGAGTGCACGGTAGTAGGTATCACAATAAATTCTTGCCACATATTTAAGACCTGCTTAATTAACTGCTATCAAAAATATTGATATAGGAAGGTCCATATTAACGATCGTCCCAGTACAAATTTTCATATTTCAATTTTCGTATCGGCGATTGTCAAAACGTTGTGTGAAGTACGGTTAGTTGACGTGCGGTGTACTGGCTTTGGTGTAATGCGCGGCCATCCCTCATATCGAGGGGCCATTCATGCAAGTAACTGGCATCCGACGACACTTCGCTTAGATTTATGCCCCCGTAGTATGGCGGCTTTTGTAAAACATGCGTTCTCACTACACCGCCAAGTCAATCCCTTGAATTTATTAAGTAAGACAGTCGCAACTGACTTATGGAGTCGACTGTGAACGTAAGCTATTGTTTGATTACTGATTTACTTACAATGGAGATTAAATCAAATTCACAACGCGATTGAAGCCGAAGAACATGTTTGTAAAATTAAATTTATACATTTAACTTGCTTTCATTTCATAACAACATTTATCGCACGAATGGGCTGTGACCAGTGAAATACCACGACATCACAGAAGACAGACATAATGTAGAAGTATTCTGCGTTTTGTCTGACTAGTGAGGTGCCGGAGACCCAAATCCAGTCCTCTTCCTATTCCCTCCCTTTCCCTTTTATGGTATGAATAGGCAAAGGAAATATCCTTTTTCCTGTACACGTCCTCCTCCGTTCATTAAATATATGTAACACATCTGCAAGTCATTAACTTGTTGGATATGCCTATGAGTAGCGGTCAATTGATATCAAGTGACCCTTTGCTCGTTTGCGACCGTATTCCATAAAATAATCTATGCATAGCTCTACCTCCATAGCTATCCATAGCTCTTTGCTACGGATTCCTTGAATCGACTAGTAATCCGCTCATACAACATCCCAGGAAAGCAGAAAGTGTTGCCATTTCTCGAAAGTCAATCTAGACTAGAACAAATCGATTTTAGTATTTCTATTACTCTATTACTATTACAGGGGTAAATGCGTTTAGGGCATATGAAATACTTAAATGGATTGGTTAAATAATTTGTTTTATTTTAACTGATGAAGACATTTCACTTGATTAATTTTATCGTATCCAAGTGGAGAGGCGATATTAATAGTTTTTTTTTGTCGTACGGTTGTTTAATGGATATCTATCCTGTAAATTATAAAATGTGGTCACAGATGTCACAGTTTCTTTTAATACAGTTTGAAATATGATACGTTGTTAATTTTATTAAGTCGTAATTTCGACCGGAACGAAACATTAACATCTATTTCTATTTGGGTTTACTACTTCGTTTTCACATACCTGGAATACTTCGGATAATGCATTTTCATACATTTTGACAAATAAAATAAAACTACATGATCTTTTTTTTAAATAAAAGTGTTTAAAAATAACACTTAATTAATTTTTAAAATTTTTAACGGTCCAATACTTTAATTTTGCGTTTTGCGAGGTTAAGTAACTTAAGAAACTTCGACCGTTTTAAAATTGGATTTCCAGTTTTTACGAACTTATATGTCCATATAAAATATGAGTATTATGACATGATGATAAAGATATTTCAGAAATTAAAACATATTTTCAGAATAAAATATATTCATGCAACTTGCAGCACGGTACGGCGTACCCAAAACCGTTTTGTTTAGAATAGATTTTAGTACATGAAGGAATGAAATAAATTTAATAATCATTCTGTGAGTACGATCGAGTCGTAAATTGCTACGTGGAATGCACCCGAAGGATCCAACTGTACCGTCTCTAGTTGACTAATGTGGTTGCTTGTTGACAAATAGCTGTTCGTACTGACAAATTGCTGAGACTAGCCACATATATCCCAAGGATCTCAAACGAGCCATTTCGCTTATAATGCAAAAATATAAACTACTCGTTGCAAGTAATGAATATTAATAGGTTAAGCTTCTGAAGCAGTTAAAATAACAGTTGTATAATTACAAAATTGTATTAACCTATCTGCTTCAACCAAATACTTAAATATTAAAAATAAAGTGAAAGAAATATTTAGTAAGTTACATGATTTATAATAAGCGACATAAGAGGTGCCTATAACCGAAGAGGCACGCATAATGTTAAAATTTTATGTTAAAGTAAATTTAACGTAAATTAAATTTAACGTTAAAAAATGTTTCATGAACACTAATATTTGAATAAAATCTCAGTGTTGCGGCGTAGTAGCCGGGTCCATGCCGATGACTGACGTGCGCCGCGGGCTTGACGTACACTTGAGAATTTATTTAATCAAAGCAATACCATATACCAAGAGCTTAAGGCGGTATACAGTGCAATCCATATCTGTCAACTCAATCCAAACTGCCTCCGTGCAATTCTACAGTTTCCTCGGGTGATAGTTTAATGAAATCCTCGCACTCTTTGTGGGATTTTATTATTTAGCTCAGAATTAATTTACAAGTTAATTCAATTATTCGTACAAAATAATAAAATTAGCTGTCGACGTCTTTCTCATTTATTCGATTAAAATAGCAAAATAATCTGAGTTTCAAAAAAAATATTTAAATTAGAATTTTATTTAGTTTTAGGTGAATTCAGAGAGGTCGTAAATATAGTCACGGTGAAAACATTTCGTCCATTGTTTCTTTTGAAGCGCCTTGAAGGTTTACGGAGCTTTTGCTCGGAGGGTAGTATAAAATTTGTATAACAAATGAGGGGCGTGTCGGGAATCCGTCACAGTGGCGGAGGACGCGGCGTGGGGCGCTAGATGGGTGGCCGGCGATCTTTAATGCTACAATTAAGAGATCCTTATAAACGTTCATAAAATCGAAATTATCGAATGTAACTTCTGTATTCGTTATACATTGTTGCATGTCACTTGGTTCTCTTGTTAATTCAAGATTGCATTCAGATAACGGTTTTACTCCTTCATTCGCTCAATTAAGTGTCTGACAATATTTTATTGTTTTTTGCATACTATACTTAAAAATAAAGCCATAAAATTATTTTAAATATTCATGTATAATATTATTATCACAAAAGTACGGTTTTACATTGCATGCACAATACTATTGCATGTTTCTATTGTCAGAAATCAAAGATATAGTTTTAATAGAAAAAAAACATTTTACTCAATTTTCTTGAAAGGGCAGCCTCGCCGTGCAATGTTCCAAATTTGAATATCAAACAAAAGCCAGACGTACGCCATTGTTATTGGCAGTTATTTGTATACGTCTGAAGTTTTTAATAACATGCATTTGTTAAACACAGCCCAAGTTCGCGGGCCTTAGCTGAGAAAGCAGGCACCTTAACTAAGGCAACGTGGTATTAAGCTATTACTTATCCAAACAGGTTGATGATTTTTTTGGGGAAAAATAAACATTGTGTGTAGTGTTTGCGAACTTAATGATTTTGATACTTGATTTTTTATTTTGAACTAAATTAAAGTTTCGATCTGTATCATACTAAAATAAAAGAAAGAAAAAGTACAATTAAAAATAAATAAATGTTGTTTTAAACAAATTACTTACATTTCAGCCTATTAATGGAGGTGACCCAGAGTATGTGAAATAATATAATCAATTTGGATTAAGAGGAATAAGAACGGTCGAATTGCCGATTTTAAGAAGAGGACTATATACAACCCGATAGATAACTACAAGGATCAATGGAACATTAATGTGACTTAGTTGAAATAATTTGTAATATAATATTGACATCATTCCAGAGTTTTCCTTTGTATCAAAATTTATCGTTGCTTTCTGTAGACATTAGGAAAATAAACAAAACTCCGATCCAGATATGCAAATGAATGTTTGTTTTAGCGAAGTGAAGGAGTAGATATTAATTTTGCATCAGATATGTTATCAAGCAGATCATCTACCGTCCGAAATGGATACATCATTTACTATAGTAATAACCTCGGGCAACGCAACAGCCATAACCAGATGTTGTGCTTTACTGAATTCATATATAAAGTATAAATACTATATCTAAGGTTTTTCACTAAATACATAAGGAGTCTTGGCGTATTCATTGCCCAAAGGACGACCGATTTATCTTAAATAGAAAAAATGAGAAAAATTTCCATCTGATGTTATGAACACTACATTAAATATGGATAATATTTATTTGTCTGTTTGCAACAAACAGAAACGCAAAGGCGCGTTTGGAGCTTTTATGTAAAGAACAAAAAGGAAACAAGAAAGAAAAAAATCTATATTATCTTTAACAGACAGCTGAACGGTGAAAAGACGCTTCATATTTTATGACACATTTTCTTAGAATTGCTGGACCTACTAGAACTAATGGAAGTGAAAATTTAGACCAAAGGAAAAGGTAAAATTGTGCAACATTGTAAATAAACTAAAATGTTGTCATCGTACAAAACTTCGAACTCGTTGAAAAGAGATGACCGGAAAACTACTCTGCACTAAGAGCCCATGAGTTTAATAAGTGAAACGTAAACCGAACACCATAAATCAAAGGAGTGGTGTGAAATAACACAACGAAGGTGTTACTTTAGGCAGTTTAATTGTTGTTTGAATAAGAAATATTACTACTTGTATATTAACATGTTGAAGTTTTATTTTATTGCACCTACCAATTTGTATTGCAAACTATGGCAAAATAAAAAAGAAGAAGAGCCTGTATTTTGCAAAACTTTAATAAATACGGGGGTTAGGCTAAAATAAATTAGATATTCAAAAGTTACAGAGTTTAATCTTTGTTACAGTTATCTATTTCTTTGAAGTATTCACCGTGCACACGTATACACTTTTTTCCGTCCGTCTAATCCACTTGGAAAATACCAATGAACATTCTTCTTTAAACACCTCAGAAATGTCATGTGGGCGAAAGAAAGCAACTAAAGAAATAGCGGTTGAGGCAGAATAGTGTTGTTTTTTGAACTGAAATAGACAAGTGTTCAGATAGAAGTGTGCGGCAGTGTTGTCGTGGTGCCAGAGCAGGTACTGGAATCCTGACTTCGGTCCCATGTCACACCAACTGCCCTTTGAACTTCTAGTACCACCGTAGCAATATGTCCCGTTCTGCAGGAAATGAGGCCACCATTTGTTTCTGTCTGCTTCGTATATAATTTATCTTTTTTTATTCTCGCCAGCGTCGAATTTATTTATCATAAATTTTCACCAATCCACACGACGATCTTGCTGCATATCTGTTAGCTTGTGCGGGACATAGTCACGTAGAGGGATATCCATTCTTGCAGCAAATTCACGCTAAATTTAACCAGAAAAAAATACTATGATTTCCGAGTGTTCCATTTTCAAATTTATAAGTAAATAATCAGCCGTTACAATAATGTATAATTTGCCAGTATCAATCAAATGATCGTGGAGTATCTATTTTTTTGGCGTCGGCTATTTCTTCGTATAACGGTTTTATGTTCTAGTAAAAAATACAAATAATTTCTCTGAAGACATTACTGTAGATGGTACAAAGACCATGAAATACCGAGACCTTATTTTGTTTTAAGCTTTTGTGGTTTTGAGAACTCTCAGTGGTTTGAACAATAAGGTACACTTCACCTCGGATTATCAACTCTCTCAGTCGTTCCTTAGCTCCTTTTGCTACTGTAACTAAAAATAAGACATAAGTGTACGGCACTCATATTAGTAAAACATAAATGCTATTATGTCTATTAACATGACCAGTCCTTGCTCATTTCAGACGCAATTAGGACCATTCGTTCTTGAGACATATTAATTAACATCTGTGTTTTAACAGATTTATGTTTGCTGTGATTTATATTTGTAGATGCGTAATTACTGGTTTGTCATAACGTTTTCGAAATATTTAAAAATGTTGGATACTAAAAAATATTTTTAATGAATAACCAGAGACCTTAAATACTACTTTAAGTTGAGTAATTTTGCAATCGTAAGTTAACCAATGTAAAGTTAGTGTTAACTAATAATAGTGCAATGAAATAATAATAATAGCGCAATGAGTTAATGTCGCAGTGACGGTATATGTAAACGTGTTATGGCGTGTGCTGGTGTCTATGTTTACGGTTTCGCTTTATAAGTATCTGCAACAAAATGTTGCAGAATAGCATAACACAGCAGTATGTCCAAATGAGAGATTAACCGTACATTCGATAGAATTGATGTATGGAGATTTGATACCACAAAACATAACATACACGTATACGTAAATATGCCATGGTGTGAGTCTGCCAAATTGCCCAGGAGAATCACGTTTCACAGGAAAATGACAATAATTAAGTTTCATTTTATATAGGTTATCTTTAGACGTTCATAACGAGGATAGTTTTGGATGCGTAAGAATCAGCGAAATGAAATACTTTCGAAACAAATTTACTAGCCTGTGAACTTAAGACGTCGACTGCCTACCTATCCCGTAATTATATTTAATTTAATTTAAATATATGTTAATAAAAAAATATTTTTTAATGAAAAAATTGCAACTAAAGTAGAACATCCCTGTATACACACCGGCAGTTGCTCAAAACCGGTTTGGTACAATAAGTGCAAAAAATGTATACGGCGAATAAATGGATACGCACGGCTAGTTATCTAGTTCCTAGACTGATAAACGAACTACCCTCAGATCTGTGTGGGGACATCAAGCCAAAAAACATTGCTCAGAGGCTGTAGCATTATTACCTAAGTAAGTGTTGACATCGGGGTTAGTGGGTTGGTCTGTGTAGGAACTGGATAATATAGAAGCGAAAGAAGAAAGGTGCGACGTATCGGTGTAATTTGTTAGCATTAAGAACAAACCTCTGAGGTTTATAAATGCTACGTCACCTGTCTAATTGTATCCTATATGTTAAATGATAAATAAATTTAAAAAAAATCTATTGAAAATAATAGTATAATATGAGTAAAAGTTAGGTTTAAGTGAGTTACCTTGCTTAGATTATATCACTTAGTCCTTTCTTACTTCTTAATGTCACGTCGTCGGGTTTATTTTGCTACTATAATGTAATGTTTCCTTTAATAAGTACATAAAAGGTAATTACGTGCTTTATGAAACCATTAAAGATCAATTTATATTAAAGTTTAACCAATAAATTTAATCATGATGTTTTTACGATCGCTTAAATGTGAGACTCAAAGTAATTTATACCGTAGTATTAAATATCGCCTATCTAAGTGTATTTAAGATCTTTACGATGAGGTAGCTGAGAGGATAAAAAAAGAAGTTCGTGGTATCATGACTTTATTTTAAAGGGGATGGGCGTAGGCTTTAATCACTCAACGATAAGATATTTTTATACGAAGTGGCTAGAGCTACCTCTAGCCACTTCGTATATATATTTTATGACAATGTTATATAATTATTATGTAAAGGGTTCAAAAGTCTTATACAACGTCTTTTTTACTCTTTCGTGAAGGTTGTAGTTTAAATTTGTAATTCGTAACTTTTTTGTCTTCTTGATTATTGATTTCTGACAAAAAAAAGAGAAAAGAACTGTATTTTTACTTTTCATTTTCATTACATTATTTATTATTGTTAAGTCAATGTTTATTTGATTGTGATCAGAGAATAACATCGTGAACCAAACCGCGTATTATGTGAAGGCTTAGGTGCCGAAGACCGTTTTTATTCCTACTCCTCTATTTCTTCGTAACTGTCCACCCTTTCATCTGCCTCTCCATTTTCTTTCTAATTTTCCCTCTTTAATTCCCTTCTCCCTTTTACTCCCAACTCTCCTCCCTTTCAAAAGCAGGCATCCGAATCATTATCATTGAGAGGCACATATCATCTGACTCATTTGTTAGTTTGCATTTTTCCCATGTAATAGTCCATTGTATGATTTCTTCAGTTGTCTTTTATAATAAACTTAAATAAACTATTTATATATTCATAAAATATTTCTGAAATAAATTACACACCGTGTAAAACAAGTAAAGATTTATTTATCAGCAAAGAATGTTTATTTTCATTAAATATTTAATACTTAATCGGAACAAATAGTTGTAGATAATAAATTATCGTTGTGTTAGTGATTAATAGTTCGTCTACCGTTACTACTATCGCTATTTTAAGATATTCCTTAGGGTTCCGTAGCAAATTATGAACGAAATAATATATTAAAAATCTGTAGTGGAATTAGCAGTAGCAGATATTCCATAAATGGGATGGCTTGGGAAAGTATCCCGGCTTCATCTCTTTATTCATTTTATTTTGGAGGTAAACGAGCGGACGAGTCAACTGATGTCGGGAAGCGATTATCGATTTTCATAGACATCGACAGCAGCCAGAGAAGATGCAGATAGGCTGAGAGACATTAGTTATCACAAAAGTGGGTTGATAAGGAAAAGGATAGTAGGTATAAAGTCCTTGGAACCTAGTAACTCACAAAATGTAAATGTATAATAAATAGTACTTTTTACGAATTAATTTGTGCATGCCATGCAAAGGTTGAGTTGAAAGGAAGACGTCCATTTTTTAATTGCGTTTATTTCATCAACCAATGACAAGAGTTTTTTTTTCTTTTCTTACCATAGACATCTCAAAGCAATTTTATATTTAATCACTACTAACTAAATTTATTAATAAAATCTTTATATTTAATTGTTTTAACGTAATTTAGCATTTAAAGCGTTATGCTAAATATATTGCTTATAGAAACGCATAAATAAAAAAATACCAGACTCAGACCCGTGTCCTATGAAATTGTGAAAACGTTTCCCCGATAGAGGCGACCGATTTATGAAGCCGCTGCCGTCACAGCGTCGCTCTATCTCTGTTCTGGTTGAAGTGTTGGGTATTACCATTACCAAATTTTAAATAAAATAGTAGTTATATGGCAACTCTCACGCTTGACCATTTTTCTCGGTAAATTAAAGTAGTTTGGATAAACCGCTTTTTACATCGAATTTAATTTGTAATGATATGCTTATTTGCTAAGTTAATTTGAATAATTCCATTAATTAAATAAGAGTTATATGTTATGTCTATATTGATAAATGTTATGTAAAGACAATGTCAAATTTCTTGCTACTTAAGAAAACATAATGTTTCGCGTGTATTTATTATTATAATATAAATAAATATACGTTAACGCCCATAACTCAGAGGGGTAGGCAGAGATTATGGATTTCCATTTTGTGCGATCCTGGTATACCTCTCTCGCTTCTTCTACATCCATACATCTTCGCATACAAGCTCGTCGGTTACGGGTACTCCTTATATCGCCCTTCTTTAGTATGTTACTAATCTGATCGATATAAATTCTCCTTGGACGTCCCCTACCAACGCTGCCACTCATTTTTGCAACATGAATTTGTTTCGTTACTCTCTTTATTATAATATGTAACCACTTAGTTGGCAGGTCATTCTCATTTTATAGTATTTAGTATACAGAGTCACGCCTATCATATTTTTAAATAACTATCTACGGTATAAAATAGTAGTAGTTTTCATACACAATTATATGTATACCTACGATTACATATGACAGAATTTAGGACTGCAACAATAGTAAGAAGTAGAATTAAATCAACGATTATTGTTATAGAAACTGTGCATGTTCTTATATTGCAATCACAAGGTTAACCTTTGTTTTTATTTCGTTAGGTTTCTGTGCATCGCCTTAGTCATTTGCTAGTCACCAGTCATTACCCCTTTGTTATTAATTCTATGTACGACATTTGGGCTGTACGACAGAGATAGCTTCTTACTTTTGAGACCGCGTGTGCATGATTTGAATTAAATAAAAATAGGCAAAAATGTATATCGAGGCGTTTCAATTAATTGTCTATGCCTGTTCATATATGAGTTCACTTTATGCCTTTCATAAAAAGTCACTGTCATACACACACTTATTTCTCATAATAGTTTTCAATTTGATCTCACCCCGGTTCCTATAATAGTTCTCAAAAAATGAATGACGGTACATTATATTTTATTTTAATAATAATTAAGTCGTTGATGACCTACCTCCGACCGCGCCTAACGATAAACCCCACCACGGTACTACAATTTACTTGCTTGTTATTGACTCTTAATTGAATTTAGATTTGCATTTCACAACGGGATGCATCGCGGATCGTGGAAACCAGATAAACTTGTGTTATAACTTTGCCGTTTAATAATATATATTTAGATAAAGTTAAACCAAGGTTTGGTCGTAAAAATGATGCCCCAAACTTTCTAATTTCTTTAACTTTGTCAAGAGTTTAATGGTGCGAGAATAAACATAGAGGTATCTTACTTTTTATATGAACATGAAGTAAATTTGTGATAAGTAATAAGTGACTGGTGGTAGCTGGTATGTATAAATAATAACAATTGCAAATAAGTATTAAGCTAAAACCATCAGTTAATTTACGAATCCATCATATTAACAGTATGATAAAAATGGCGAAAAATCCCAGGATTTTACGGGATATATTTTGGGAAATGTGCACAGGAATTACATACGCAATGCTCCTATCGCCTTGTTTTAACCAGGCCCTTAGAAAAACCTTGTCTACTTTCGTTGATGACTGCAGGAGTGATTTGAATCTTGTAGTAAGGAACTTTGAAGAGCACTTTGAAGAGAAGAGTCTATAGGCTAATGTTATGCTAGCCGCGCCATCTTTTGGACCACATCGCCATCAGGTGATATTGTGGCCAAGTATTTGTTTTGTCTTAGTAAAAAATATGAGTGCAGTGAAACATGGATATGCATTGCTATTTCACATGATGTGCATCCTATTATTTTGTATTTAGTTTTTGTGGTAGCTTAGGGAGAGGAATGACAAAAGACGCGTGGGCCACTTACAAGTAATATGTCAATAGGGGACGTAATGTTGCGCAACAATACGCTATTCTACAGACACCTCCATGCGTGTAACTTTATTAAGTAGATTCCCCCGTGGAGGATTGATAGGCGCGTGCTTTGTAATGCTATTATTGTAATGCAAACACTGGCCTTCACATTAAAGATATTAAGAAGTTTAGGATATTTTTTCTTTATTTACCTTAATAAAACCGCACGTTATCAAAAAAAACTTTTACAACTATTTTATAATAATTTAAATAATCAGCTGTGGCCTAACTTAAGTTTAATCATGAGGCGGGTCTCCCTTGCTAGTATTTGCCTAGATAAGTATTTCAGGATAGACCTCAGTGTCCATCGCTGTTATTTAAGTAGTCGTGTGCGAATATCCTCTTGCTAGATCAGCTAGACCAGAATGGAGTGCTGTAGGTGGATTTTTAGTTGATTTTTATAATCGTTGTTTTTAATTTAAATGTATAAATTATATTTTTAAAAATGTATTTTGGTAATATAAGTGAAGCTATGTTTGATATAGTATTATTAAAGCTTATTAAATTTTAACTAATCTAAAAATGTTATTAGTTTACTCAAACTGTAGCAAAGCTCTATTGAAATAATCATATTTGAAAACATTTCGGTCGCCGTAAATAAAGTTTGTATACTTACTCAGCAAAATTTTAACACCTTAGCGACACATAAATTTGTAGGAAAGGCAACATCCGCCGCCGAAGTACATCCGGAAAGGTGGCAGCGCAAATAAAAGCCCGGCCATAATTCGTCATATTATTCATAAATAAAAATCAGTGCAAGAGCGGCAGATGCGAAAGGATTGCATACATATGGCCGACAAGGTGCGTTCATCCTCACATCATAGATTCGCATGGCTTGTGCCGAGTGCCGACCATCATATCAAACGAGTCGTTTGAGTTCGTATCTGTGTTGAACCTTGTGGAATTTTCATGTCCCCATTAGCATTTTTATTTAAAACATTGTAAGATACCTTGCAGATATTTGTCATCAATAATTGCACGCTTATCTGTAAGGGTATGGTTATGTTTAGGACCCACAGGAAGGTCTCGTGCCGCGGCCCCTTTTAAAACGAGACTCCGTACCAGTTTAGTAATTAAACTTACAACTTTATCGATCAAAGACTTATCCAGTGCAGGACGGACCACCAAGCGACATATCTGCCTCGGTTGTATGAACTTTACATAAATATTGGCCACATACTTGCTGGCTAATGAACCTCTCGTTCGATTATTAGTTTTGTTTCGACTGGATGAGTCTATTACGTTCGTAGGATGGAAATTTGCATTTTAATAACAAATATGCAAACGAAATTGAGATGATTTTAATTTTTTCTTACCTTTATTGTACGAAGGCCATTATTTGTTAAATTAATGTTTATGTTACATAGCAAGAAACATATACAATTATCATTAACAGAAATAAAATGGGATGGCGACTTTGTTAGCTCTTTAGATTGAGCAAATGATCGCTTTCGCCCAGTACCTATATTGTAATACAGCTATTTTTTATGAGGATGCAATTGAACACTTATTACAATTTATAGGTATTCAATCATACTTTTTATTTTAATTTTAGATATTAACAATAGATGTCTCTTGGTTCTTTGCAAGTAGCATTTTAATATAACAAAGTATCAGATCAACAAAGGCTGTAATTATCGACTATGGTTCCGTATGTCTCTCATACGCCTTTGTGTTACGTGGACGTCTCTATTTTGCGATTTTCTAAGGTGTGGGTTGGCTAAATGTTATTTGACGATCGCTTTGTGAGCACGCCCGTCGAGCTTTTGTACGTGTACTTTATGCTTCCTTGTATCACTCCCACAATTTTATTATGTTTTGCGAATTCACTTGCATAGTGAATATCTGAGCTAAAATGATCGATCGGTATTATTTTCTTTTGGTATTTTGAGGCATTGTTACTTTGTATGTGTGAAGTTATAGGGCTCTAGGGATACATTAGTAAAGAGATACATCGTAAATTGACTTGTAGTTCAGCATTAGTCACTATAACCTCTTCAATAGTTGGGTGGTCCACATATAAAACTGAATATTTCGTATCGAAATTTAGATGATGAGCTTTTCTAAAAGATGTTCGATAGATAATCTCTAGGACTGCACTGGTGTATCTCACTAGACTTATTTTCGGAGATATCGTTGCTGGTAACCTTATTGACAGTTCTTACAGCTTCATCTAATACAGGGCTCACGATCCGGGTGATCGTGAGTTAAAAAATAGAACATTCTATGTCCCTAGTGTTACTAAGGGCCTACTTACTGGATCGACAGCTTACTTCAGTTGACCGAGTTGCCGTCGAAGATTATAATAACGTGTAAGTAGCATCTCACTAGAGATATCAGAGCCGTCGTCTATCGTCGCGCTAAGGATGGTCACCGAGAGGGTTTTAGTGCGTACACTTGTAAAAAATACTCCGTCTTCCTCCAGATGTTTTTGTTATCGAAGGGACCTATCTTCTGAAGGTAAACAAGACTGCTAGGACTCGATGGCCTGAATATTTGTTGTTTTATTTCCAAAAACGTAAAGTACTTACAATTTAGGGTTATATCGATATAATCAAGCGATTCAGATAATAGCTTATTCCTTTCTGTCTAAAGGATGGTATTCCTTCCATCTTTATCCATGATACTAATTTCTTTTTATTATTAATTCACATTTATCCATTTTATTATTAAGATTTTTTCACCTTACCTCTTTATTAGATATGAATTCGCCAAGAATGTACTGGCAAAGAGTTAAAATTGACGTAATTCATGACTTTTTAAATAGTTTAAAAAATCTTTGAAAATTACTTTATCATGTATTGCCTATAAAAAGTAAACATCAACAAAAATATATTGTTTTGATCTAATTAAATCGACATATTTGATTCATCTTAATGTGTTAGAAGCAATCAAAGGCAAAAAGACAGGCAGGTAAGAAAGAATCAATGGTATAAAATTAAAAACGAATGACTCGGCCGAGGCGACACGAAGTCTATTAAAATCAAGTTTAGCGCCTCCTTCAATGGGGATGATTGAAGGCTTCTAAACAATTCATTCTTTGCAGTGTCTCAATGGCATGGCCCACATTCCCCGTGTAATCTTTTTACGGCATAATGGATGTGACAATGGATGGTCCCTTCGCCATTCAGTACTGTGTAAAATACTGAGGCTCGACGTTCTAAATTAATGTAAACTTTTTTCAGAAATTCACTGAAGGCGATGCCGCCTAGTGTGCGAGTGCCATTTTTAAAATATTCAATAACTTAAATTCAACGGAAAATCAATTTAAAAGTTCTCGGCATAAAGATCATTTTGGCTTGTTTTATATCATCCTACTAGATATTTCTATATATGTCGAACCTCATTGTTGCTACAACTATAATAAAACATTGCGTGAATTCTTTTAATTTTAAGCAACCGTAATAAATTAGCCATTGTGCATTATAAGTCCATATTGGATTTTTATTTATACATTTAAAATAAAATGGGTTTCAAGATAATTTTGTAATATGCATTTATTTCAATTGTAGGTTAATTCACTGTATCCAAAGAGGTTTTATGTGCGCTATTTACGTACTTAATATTTAATTTGTATGCAATATATTTAAGAATCGTCGGAAGATCTTCAATGAGAGAAGATATTTAATGATGATAACTCCGGCCTCCCCATGCATTACCACAAATAATGGTTCGTTGCAATCCTCATCCATTATTTTTTTGCAACGATGACCATATCATTAGTTCTCCAGTCCACAGGTCAAGCTACGCTGCATAGATCTTTACTTGGCTGCCATTCTAGAACCTTTAAGTCTCATCCGTCATCAGTTCCACGAGCTAAGTCTTCGGCCCATTGCCACTCATGTTGAGCAATTCTTCGGAAAACGTCGTATATTATCTTCTAGCAAAAGCTTCAGCTGATTTGAAAGGTTAACAGAATGTTGTACTTGTTTGAAAAAATTGATGGACCTTCAATGGAAAAAGTCTAAACAATTTGTAACTAAAGACCAGCTCTGGCTGCTTTGATCTCAATATTCTTAATGTAGTTGTTTTCTAATATCTCACAAGGGGGTCATAAGAAGTATACAGTTAAGCCCCATCCGATTCTACAACCTTATTAAGAGACAAAGCAAGGAGTACGATAAGTCTAAACGACTCAGTAGCTTTATAGCTACATTAGAAACCTCTACCGTTATTTCAGCCGATTTATTAGCGAATCAGTGTTCATTTTGAATTTTTAATAACAACACATTAAAACTTCGTTCTAAAGAGCTTTTACTCCAAAGAAGAAATCAAAACAAACAAAAATCTGTATGGTATAATGATGTACAAGCATTTAAACATATCAAATAAGGTATGTAAATTGATTTTTATTCATAAAAGAATTCTGATTTTCCCATAAAAGCAAGATAAGATGATTTTACACTAGTAGTAGACGATTTAAGGACGTGGACATAATCTTGTAGGATTTCACATTTATACTAGGTCTAAATTAAAATATGCGAAATAAAATAATAAATATCATAATCGTTACACTATACTGTTGTCTGAATCAAAAATAACATTCAAAATTTCTACTTAAAAACTCCATACCCTAGAGCACGGGATATAAAATTATTGGTCAATTAATGGTCAAAATAAATTCGACGGCACGTGTACGAAAAGGGCCTGTTGCCCACTTTTGAAGCGTTCCAGGTACAAAAAAAAAGAAATACAACCTTCGCGTAGGGGTGGGAGGATTCCCTATTCATTTTTTCTGCTCAGCCGTCAGCATATAACCCGAAGCGGGAGCGGACGACTTTCATTCATCCTATGGTTGTGAACGCCGTTGAAGCTACTAAAGCTCCACTCTCGAAACACGATTTAGTTGACAATTAAATGCTCGAAGTTGATAGTAATTCTTCTAATTACAAAATGGCTTACCTATCGACCTACACGAAAAACGACTTACACAAATTAGTGGCTATCGCTCCAGCGCCAGAGAGGAAACATATAGTCAGTTTGGAAAACGTCGATACCTATATGAGGTATAATTACAAAAGTACGAGCGTCGGCGCGCAAGCGGTGTCAATTGCGAGAAGAAACGCTCGGGAAAGGAATCGCGTGAAACAAGTGAATGATGGATTTAATGCATTAAGGAAGAGATTACCCGCTGCCGTAGTAGCCGCTTTATCGGGCGGTGCGCGCCGGGGATCGGGCAAGAAGCTTAGCAAAGTGGACACATTGCGAATGGTCGTTGAATACATAAAATATCTACAGCAACTTATCGAAGAAAGCGATGCAGCTATGGGCATTGTTAACAAAACCGAGACGTTTGCACCAGTGACCTACGAAGATGAAGGTGTTTTTGGTGATAGAAGTTCCCCCTACTCGGAGTCTGTGCCTTCTCCAGTTAATTCGGAATGTTCGTCGGGTGTATCGTCGGAATATTCTCCTAATAATGATTACTACCCGAGTTATCAGAGTAATGAAGAGATGCGGTATCCGAGCGATGATATGACAACGCCAATGGACGACAGTGAACTTCTCGACGCAATAACTTGGTGGCAGCAAAAATAGTATTATTATTAATGTGTTTAATAATGTTTTGTAAATATTTTCAGACTATTAATTTAAGTGATATCTAGTCAAAGAAGTACTGTATAATAATATAAGTATTGTAACAGGTAATATTACAACTAGAAAAATGTAAAATCAGGTTTAAGTATAATTACATTCGTCCGAGAGAGTAATATATTTTATCGACTGTTATGACTGTATTGTACAAAAATTGATAAATAAATTTAATACTAAAGTAAACCATTTTTTCTTATATATATTAATTCCTTGTGTTGTATACATAAATTTTCCTTATAGCAAAACCCACATTTTTTTTTTGATGAAAAACGAAGAGAAAATTGACTGAGTTCGATTCACTCGAGTTTGTATACACCTTTCACACAAACATATATAATATATATATATAAATACTGAGTGAATTTATATTCATACATTTTCATTAGGTATTCTGCGCAGTGCGCTTGTTTAGCAAGTGTCTCAAATGGTCATAATTAATTAAACACTGCCATTTAATAATTATTACAATTCAATGCATATTTACAAATCTTTAACGAATTCTCCAAAAGATACATCATTAATAAGAATTAACAATTACTAAAATCTTGAGACACCCAAAGTACAAGACCATAATGGACAATTTTATTGGGAATGATGACAGTAATAATTTAAACATTCGAAAATGATAACAATGCAATGGCGGCAGCTGTTTTAAAGGAAAAATACATTTAATGTTCTTAAACGAGATATCTTTGACTGTGAAATCTCGTAGTATAACGTATAGTCAGGTTTTGATATCTCGAATGATCTGTAGATATCTTAATTAAACTCTACCGGAGTAACACCAACGGGTCTTGATTAAAGGCGAGATCGATCTTTTAGACCTTATGGAATGTACGGATATCTTTCAGAGTGGCGGTTATCAGTATTATGCTAAAAATACTGCTAAAATTATACACTGGGCCTTGATTAAGCCATCGATGCGCGGTCACAGTGCTGGGACATTGTTATACAAGATTAATGGTGTTCGCCGAGATAAGGAGGTGGGAGCTAAATGCATTTACATGTGCAAATAAAACGACACTGATAAGGGGACAAAGAAGAACGCAGCGAATAGTTATCGTCGATACCGTTTACCATCGCACACGCTTTATTTTAACGGTGCACTGGATTTGCGTGAGAAATTACGTTTATATAATAGAGATTCAGTAATTCGTCTTTATAATGTTCACATCGTAAAGCGATAAGATCATATATAATTTGAATTCTTAAACTAAAATTCAGTTATAAAAATGTACAGTTCAATGTATTCGAATTGTTACATTCGGAATTAAATAGCTCTATGAAAGTCAACTAGGAATTATTGTGTCGCTCGGAGAGGCATAAGTAATTATAAATAAAATTGTCGAACATTTTCGTGACAGATGATTATTTCTTCGTAATGTTATTCTTAATCGTGATACTCGTAATAACTTAAGGGATAACTTTAGATTTCCAGTAAATTTACTTAAATTACACAAAGAATAAAACTTTATAAGATTAAAAGAACTCGTTACGTTTTAAATTAGTTGCAATGGTATTTTGAGTACTATTTTGTTTTCAGTTTACATAAAATTTAACGGTTGTGGATAATAGCGCGGGAGTTTGTAATTAACTCAAAGCTCTATTTACGTATAATTTTAGTCCCTTGGCGCACGCGTGGCTTTGTATAGGTTGTTGAAGATTAGTTTTTGCGACTTTGAACACATTTCATTTCCCACTCGAATGTTTCCTGTTTTGTATTGATATAAAAAGTTGTGTATCGATACAAAAATCATTTTGGCGAATTCCGGAAACTCGTAACGATTCGGTTTCGATTCGCTTTGTGCGGGTAATCTTATTACTCTGCGCACGTGAGCTTTATAACGTTCGTGCTTTTTGCGTAAAGTTAACGATAAACATTTACAAATGGATTACTCGGTGTATTCAATTTAAATTTAATGTTGTAAGTTTTTTAATACCGGGCACAACAAAGTGCGGGAAGCGCGTCGTGAAGTTATATTGGAAGTGAGAAATTTTGTGGTTTTGCCCGATTTACAAATACGTATTACATTAATGCATACTCAAGCGTAATTGTTAATCTTCAATGACTTGATTATTAAATATTTCGAAATATCAAAATACAATGATAATATTAGTATTATAGTAGTATTTATAAAGTATATAATATTTATATGTAATAATAATGTTACATAAACCTACATATTTTATCTATATTAATCGTATACAATATATAGATATAGAAAAACTTAAACCTATTATTTAAAGTTTATGAAATCATTGATGTCTGCTTCAACATTTATTTAATCTTGGATCTCACTGGATAGGCTAAAGAGATTACATCTTTTTATCTGACTTGTTGGTCTGTGGTCAGCATTGTTTGCAGATTTCACTTTTCACTTGAACCGCCGCTCAATTGAGTATAATCCGATTGTCAATATCTTCCTAGTCGTTTCTTTTATGCCTTTAATAGATTCATTCATTATAAAAATTTTAATTATTGTTACTCTCACAAATTAAAACTTTTCATTAGAGAAAGTAGTTATTATAATTTATAGTGCGATTGTTTTTAAATCAATAGATATTATCGAAAATTATTTTTAATAATTTAAAAAGCCTTCTGAGACTCACTGCGAAACATGAAATCATGGGGTTAAAGTCTCCCATTCAACGATTGGGGTGAATCATCTCCTAGCACTTTAACACATTTTAAGCTTAGTTCCGTGACCATTTCGCCTACAAAGAATGTAAGAATATTAATAACAATATCTTAATATCCTTCTAAAAAATGTGTCTGTAGTATATAATATCTTCAATTAATAGGTGACATACCCAAAAGTATTTTACAGACAAATTAGATTAAAAAATATTCCTTTATAAATATATGCCGGTTTGTACAAAATATATAATTAACGTTAGTACGGGACGTGGGCCGTCGTTTATGCAAATGCTTTATGGGCCCTGCTTGACTGTCGCGTCGCCGTGCCGTCCGGAGAGAGATTTATTCCAATACACATGTAACTTAGTGTATGGAGAGAGTGGGAGCGTTGATTTTAATACTGTTTAATTTTATTATCTTTATCTGATTAGTTGTCTTTCATTTTTTTTAAATATCGACCATGTACATAAGAACAACTCTATCTTTGTCACTTTTTAATTCAACTGAGGTAGGTTTTAGGTGCAATTTTTGGGGGTTAGTTTTGGTCCCTAATATCGCAAGGACTGAGCCAGTCTTCAGTTTATCTGTGCTTGCGACTATCAACCATAATACAGAAAATTCAATGTATCAATTGGTGCTCGAATTTCATATTATCAGATTGTAATCCAAAGTTAAATAACTACACTATTATTGCATTATACTTGTCATTTCTGTTAGAAACTTTGCCATTAATTATGAAATACCATTTTTTTCTGATTTGTGACTTTACAAATGATAATTTTATTGTTTCACGTAATTCGATATTTTTTTAAATAAATCTCCAATGAATATAACTTAATTGTAATAAAAAACCGCCCTGAACCGATCCTTTTGTAACTAACGGACAAATACGAATGTGAACTTATAAAACAATCGATCAAATCGTAATTGAAGCGTTATAACGAAGTTCTTTGTTTCAGTATGTTGTTGGTAGGCAGTAAGAATTAAAGCTAGCGGCGGACTGGGCCATAAATAATTGTCGGATATCGGCTTCCTCCGGCCGCTGGGAACTCGCTTGATAGATGCGTTTAGGGTCAGGAGTATCGATGTTACCCAATCGACATCGTCCGTATAATGTAAAACTTTGGCGCCGCGAATAAAATACATTTTATTTACAACATGTAGAGTAGTGAACTGATTAATTTTATCTTTATTTACATGTATTATTGTTATCCATATATATAAAAATAGAAACTGACTGACTGATATATAAACGCACAGCTACTGGCCCAAAAACTTGAAATAATGCACAAAGATTAAATAGGCGAGCACAAGAAAAGGGTTTTTCTAAATTCATCCCCAAAGGTTTAAAGACGGGGATGAAAGTTTGTACGAAGAAACTACCCATGCGATTATATATTTTTTTTAATTTTCTTCTAACTTTACTTTACTTATAAATTGTCGTTACCTGTCCATATTGGGATTAATTTAATTGGAACGTAGTAGCAATTACAGTATAGAGCTATTCTTAATAATTGTTGACAATACCCCTACCATTTACCTAAGACGGAAAAAGGTATTCAGGTACAAAAACTAGTTTAGTAGTATTGCTTCCACTAGAATAATAGGCGAATACTTAGATATCTACAACATCTGTCTACTGCCAGTAGCAGTTGTGGCGAAAAGCAATTACAACTTATGATTAGCTGCAATACGTGACCACTTGACCGCAATTCTACAAAGTATCGATTTACATTTTCTGTAAATATGAATGGCCGTCGACATACGATACCGATTTTAAAAATAATTTACATTAACAACAGATAATATTTAAGTTTTTCGTACGGAGAGAAATCATAATTGTAAATACATCGAGAAATAACAAACTTCTTATGTTTTTTTTTTAAATCGGAAGAGCATTTATGTGATGTGCAATTTGAGAATGATTTCCGCATGAAATGTATCGAATAGCTAACACTTAACTGAGGGTTGCAACATTTTTTATCAGTTCCTTTGCCATTATTTCTGTTTTGCGGTTTCATTTGAAAGCTTGCTGGAGTTTTGAATTATTGAGAATTTAACTACGCGGGAATAAAGGAAAACTATTGAACTTATAGTAAAGGTACAAGAGGTTGAGTCGGCGCCTTTTATATTAGCCGAAATAAGTCTGTAGATAAATTATTTCATTTTAATACAGAATTCTCTTACGGTTCACTATCGTTTTAAGTGAAATTTATTTTTGTACAAAACTAAAATTGAATTTTTGCTTTTTGTTGACAAAAAAAGGATTATTTCGTTGCCACTTAAAAAAACATACGCACACAACATGACAACTATTAAAATAGGAACGTCAGAAATTTTCTGAATGCTTCCAGCATTTACGTATAACTATAAGCATATCGTTGTCTTTGTTTTTAAATATAAGGCTAACAACAATTCACCTTATGTTAAGTGACCACTGTTTTGTTTGCAAACGTCCGCCACAAACGAATTTACCACCATTAAAGTTAACCCACGTTATCTAGACCGATAATCAGACATATGTACTAGATCTGATGACCCTGAATTCTTATATGGCGTTCTAGTTTAGATGTTATTCGAATTATTTTGAATTTAGTATTTTTAATGTAGTTAGTTTTTTAATATACGTAATATCAAATAAAAAATCTGAATTTGTCACCACTGACCAGGAGGCTTCTAAAGGCAGTGTGTGTGTGCATTATCAAATCGCTCGTTTATTGACAAAGACTGGACGATGCTACCAATGTAGTGTCTTTGATCACGCTGATAAAACAAGACTTAAGTACAACCAATTACTCCCGAAGGGGGTTGGCGTCAGACAGGTGGCTGGCTGTAAAAGCTGTAGCCAAAACCCATACAGTATGGAGCACAATCATACTGTGCCGACCCCACATGACTGGGAAAAGGGCAGGGAGATGTTGTATGGCGTTCTAGTAATATTAAGTATATAATTTAAAAGTTTAATTTTAATAATTATTTACTATCAATACTATGTGGACTTCAATCCCATGAGAACAGAATTTATATATATGGATGAGAATCTGTAATATATTCATGGAATAAGGAATTCGTAAAATCTATTGGATATTTATCGCAACGATCGTTATTTTTATCGGCTTAACACTCTATTTGTTTTACTTTATAATTATTATTTTTTTTTTATCAGAGAAGGGGGCAAACTATCTGCGAGAACACTGAGGTGATCAACGTCGCCCATGGACACCTGCAACACCAGAGGAACTGCAAATGCGTTGCCGGCCTTTAAGAAAAATATAATAATATACTGTAACTGTTACTTTAAGTGCAATAAATTTTTCTCAGATTCGAACTTGGTTTTCGGAAGATATAAAACAGTAGATTGCAATGCTTTTTAAATTATAAATGGTTAGTCTGCAACAGAGACTTTAATTGAGCCAGCACTGGGCACACGCATTATATTCAAAGAGTTTTAAAAAAAAACTTTTAAACAAAAACAAAACCGACTACAAAAAAACTATATTCAAAAACAAGAAATGCACAAAAGTATAAAATAATTTTACGCAATTAAAAATGAGAATCAATTCTTAATCATATTTCTTTTTGGAGTCGGTGTCAGCTGTGTTTGGTAGCGATCGGATCAACACATTTAGTGGTATCCACGCGAAGCCGGGGCGGGTCACTAGTATAGTAAGTTCATTTGTAAAATGTTTTCTTAAGGCATCCTCCTATATTGGTATTTCCTTGGCTGACGCTGACACCGACTCCAAAAAGAAATATGATTAAGAATTGATTCTTA
>JWHW01028771.1:842351-864151 GCA_000931545.1 Papilio glaucus | reverse complement strand
CGTCCCTTCCTCGACCCTGCTCGCCGCAATTCTCAGCGGGAAAAGAGCCTCGTTTCTGGATATCTCACTCGATGTCGATTTATAAGAAATTACTCCGCCGCCACGGGGGCCAGGTAGCTGCTCCCACGGATGTGTGAATAATGCAAAAACTACACTCTCAAAAATTTCACTTACCGACCAAACAGGAAACGAAAAATATTATTCCTACACTTCCTAATGCTACTGCGTTGTCGCCATTTTTTTAAAGGGCTTATGTGAAAACTTTCACTGTAGTAGCAAAATAAGGATGTCATGTAGTTTCTGGAAAAGCTTAATCGTACGCTCCGGTCAATCGTTAAATCGAATGGAAAAATTATGTAAAAATATTTTAAGCAAGCTCATGTGCAAATAACCGCTTGTTATTGCGTATCTTCCGGCGAAGACTAACGGTAGGATACCTTCTGAAGTAATCTGTAAAGTTGAAAGATATTAGAAAAAAATATCAACTAATCTCTTTTGCTGGCCCTGTGCAGACGAAAAACTGGCGTAAGATCAAAGAACGATTTCGGATGTCATCCCGCTCTGGGGCTATTTAATTGAAACATATTATTTTTATAACTCACTTCATAACTACCGTTTTTCAACTATACCCCGGAGGAAATGATAAAGAACTTTGTGAATGTTGAGTTGCCTTAATTCTGGTCATGTGTAAATTTTATTATGTGTATTTATCAAAACAGCTGCTTTGAAAATGAAAATTATCTTGGAAGAAAATAAAGTACAAGGGCGTAAAATTTACTTTGATATAATATTTTAGTACTAATTTTTTTTAATAAATTGTAATAATTATAATATTAAAAATACGGTAAAATCTTTCCTCAGTTTTACACACAAAGCAAAAAAAATCATGTTTGCATGTACGGTTAGAATAATATGAGAAAAATGCACTTTGAAAGTAAATATGGTTATAAAATAAGTGAGAAAAAACTTTTTTGTGGTTTAGAGACAGAAGGAATAATTTGTCCTAGGAAGAGATATAGATATATAGGAACAGAACGGTTACTATGTTACCTTTCTAAAATTCTAAAAAGACCAAAAAAATGTGCTAGATCGGTAATTGGGGGTTGAAATTTCGATAGTGTTTAATTACCAAAATAACTGAAGTCTGATTGAACATGGTTGAAGTTTTTGTGCGTCTTTTACAATATTTATTAGTTTTAAATAAATAACATGCGTTCTACGTATTTTATGGCAAGTCATAATAGAAATAAAGATACGGAGGTAATTTTTTCACTGAACTTGCCTCGTTAGATTAACATTGGCTGACGGTATATATTTCGTGAAATCGTGTTAAATTTATAACAACTTGCTTATATTGCGACCGAAGGTGTGAAACAAAGATGCTTATCAGAGCTTGTGAGACAGATTGTTTCCACCTGTGTCACTGAACATCTTGTTCCTTAATTCATTGATTTATATCAAAACGATTTCAACTAATTGGAAACCAACATTTGACAGATTTGCAAGTTATAGATGAGGTAATCTAAATCGAAAAAAAAATATAGCCGTCTCTTTAATCTTTTTAACGATACAACTAAATTAATTTGTCGAAATTTATTGCTATCCCGATTACAATAACCTCTTTTGACTTATTTGTAAATAGTAAAATAAGCTGAAGGTGCTTTTGGTTCAGCCTTTTAGCGTAAAATTCTTATCCTAAGTCTGTAGTAGTTCCGGTCATAGAATTCTTTGAGATTGGTACGATACATAGATTATTGATTTCTGAACTGATTTTGGATGTGCTTTTCTTCTTTATTCTCTAAATAAAAATATTTGGAAACGTAAATTCAGTAAAGAATATGCCTAAAAACTTAAATCCTAAATATAATGCAAATTTAATTAAGAAAAGAATAATTATAAATTATAGTTATATATAGTTAAGTTATCTGTAGCCACTTTATAACTAAGCTAGGTACTTAGACCAACTTAACAAGTAGTATAAAGTACTTATAACTGTGGTGAATATTTTTTTGGTTTTAATCCAAGAACTCTCCTAGATTTTAAGGCATAACACCACTTGCCTACCATGACTTATTTAAACTACGTTCGTTACTGAATATTTTTTCTCAGTTCACTACGCAAGCCTCCGGGTTGGACGCTTCCTTTTTACTTTACCTTTGTTACGCTCGCCTGGGAATTTATTTCTTATTCGCGCGTTGAGTTTCGCTTCCTGGGCGGTTGTAGGTAGCCGGAGGCAGTTAGCACCGAGACATACAGTTCTACGTATCGAGTACACCGTTCACTTTTATATTTACCCAGTTTATGTAAAATAGATTCAAGCAATATACTGGCATTGCTCGTGTTTTTAACATGATTTAATTACTTCGATCTCTATGTATGTATGTGAGCAAATATCTAGCGATGTTATCTTTCGTTATAAATGCGGTTTTCAAGATATTTTAATCACGTAAAAATTAGCAAACCTATTGTCAGTCGATGGCATTACTAAGGTAGATGTTTTTGGTATTTTATGGTTTAACACTTACATCTAGCGATCAAAGGTATTAAAGAAAGACGATATTAACAAGTATGGCTATATACTTCTATCAGAAGTGAAGCACAATCGATCAAGAGATAAACGAATTTCCCTTATAAATTTCTTTCCTTTCCTAGCTTTCCGCTAACGAGGTCAGTGAAACTTTAATGTCTCAGGCTTAAAAGCATAGCTTTATATCAGAAAAATCGGTTTACAACTAAAGATAACAAGCGTGAAAGCTTTTAAGTTAATTTTACTCGTATTTCCATTCCATTTCCATAAGCCATAACAACTGTACCATTTCGATACGGTACATTACAAAATACTAAATTCTAATCCGTCTTAATTGGATGCAAATCTAAACTGAATACTAACGAGTCGTCCAGACCTATCGCAGTGGTTTTGAACAATAAATCACAAGAACGAGATCTTACGGATAGGGCATTTCTCTCAAAAAAAATATCTAAATGTGGGTTAAACAGTGGCCCTCAGCCCATCACCTGAGGCTAACAATTTTTGTCTTTACTTTTTCTGCCCTTTCTGTAATGACTTTTATGTTTCCAAGTTGATTGTGCACGTAATTTATGAGAAATGATGCTTTGAAATGAACCAAAGAAGGTTCGAAGGTTGCTGGTATTTAAATTTGAACATACATCACACTGTTATTAGAACTGGCTTAAGAATTGTTCTGCAAAATTTATATCCTTAAGTTCTTTGGTTTATGATTGGCAAATTTTATTTTATGTATTGTTTAGCTAAAGTATTACTGGCGCACCATGAAAATACGTAAATGAATCCTTCGTCAGCAGTTTACTGATGTAGTCTAGATACAAATGCAGCGAGGTTGCATTGCCTCTAAAAAATTTAATGTTATGAGATGATGAGAATCAATCTTAGATCTTGTAAAACGGAAGCAGAGGTGATTTAAATGTTCTACTAATCGGTGTAAAGTAAACTATGTAATCGTCATTAATAATTAGTACATTTATCTCGTCTTAATTATTTATAGATTAGGTAGATATTTCTATAACCTGCGATTCTGGTTTAATGTATTACAGCCGCCTAGAATCAAAATTAAATGAAATATTTTGTTAAGTGTAATGGATTTGTTAAATGTATCTATGTATCTAAGTAGAAACAAGATGACCGCTGCTGCGCTGGTACATTTGAATGAGCAAATTAGTTTTGAGAAAAATAATAAATAATATATTATGATTTCTTAATTTTTGGGAAGTCGGTAGGCTAATGTGTCGGTAGTTTTTAAATTTCAGGACAAATAAGTGTTCATATGTACGTGCCGGCACTTAAAATAAAATGTTCTTATAGCTATCAATTGTTTAAATCAGTGATTTGTTGCGGCAAGTACTGACACACCATTACAGCATAACTCTTACCGCCTTATTGTTCCATTAAGTATTCGTAAGTGATTTATCACATAAAATATAACTATGGACAGCTTCCAACGTATTCCGACGCACATAATTACCACTTTAACTGGCATAAATCTTGCGTTGTTGTTGTTTGATTTATAAGCGGACCTTATGGTGTTCGCAGCCGTAGGAGACGGCTTCCCACGTTCGCCATCGGACCGCTGATTGCTAACGGGGTAGGCAAAGAGCCAAATACATTTTGCTTTATTGCTGTAGGTTGTCAATTTCTTATATGTACATAAATGTATATGCAAGTTTGTTAAAAAGGGTCAGTGGTGCCTTCGGTAAAGAGAATGAATGTTTCTATGTACCTAGTAACAGAATGTTATAAGTATACATAGTATTTTCTATGTGAAATACTATAATGTTCGTTTAATGTCATAGGCATTAAAGGGCATGGAGACGGTATTTTTTATCTAATTACTTGCAACTTTGACCTCTAATGACTATTACTAGTAGATTGATTGAGTTAGCATTTCTCTTTATAGTGTAGTATATAGTAGTTCTACATTTCTTCTTCAGTTACTTCACTCTTAGTATTACCAATGCCATTAATAATATAAATCATTTATTAATGGTATTGTTAGATTTTTATTTATAATTGAAGTTATTGTATAATTTTTTAACGGTATATTATTAAAGAAAGGTAGCAAAATGAATGGACTCAAGCCAGGGTGGTCTTAAACTAAAGCATATTTTCAAAACCCATTAATTAGAGGCCAAAGCCAATAGATTTTTTGCATAAAGAATCCCGTTCTATAGGAATGCCCTACGGTTACATTCGATAAAGACGTCTCGACTGTTATCAAGGGGTAAGCTCTTTCAAGAATTGGCGCCACACAGATTAAGATATCTTGGCTTTAATGTGTTAATTAAAAAAAGAACTTTTCTTTCTTACAAACGTTATCGACCACTTTAGCAAAGTAAGATATGAATTTTTACATTATCACAATTTTTAACACTTCAGAATCATTAGTTAGATATTTAATTTTTTTTCTTGGGACTTGTCTTTTGCCTTCTCCAAGAGACATTTGCAGCGTCCTCTCCTTTTAACATGGTGCATGGTAGCATGTATGTATGTTTGTACGTAACGAAGTCTTTGAACGGGATTTTGTAAACGCCCTTCAAAACGTTATATTAATATAAAATGCACACTTATTAAGGACCGATGATGCATCTATAATTTAAATTGCTTGTCTCATTAGAATACCAGGGTCTTCAGGATTTGCGAATAAGAATGTAAAATTGAGAATAGTGCCATCTAGGTGTTAAAATTTAAATAACAATAGATACTATGTTATTTTATTTTTATTACACACAAGTAATCAAGTAAAGTAAAAACATTACAATCTGATGTCATGCTACTGAGAAAAAAAATATGTTTTTGTCCGTATTACAACTAAGTCATTAGAAAACTCCATAGCCATCTTATTGTAAAGAAATACCAATTTATTACCTGAACTCTACGTTGAAAATATTTGATTTAATTCGGTTAAAAGACACAACTCATCACCCGAGTCAACGTCAAGAATCATCATCCTAACTTAATATCTATACTTAAATTATCTACTGCGAACAAACGTTCAAATGTTTTATGGTAAGTAAATAAAAACTGGTCTGTGATTGTGTTAAAAAAATCTTAATTAAAAAAGCGTCTCAGCGAGTAAAAAAATATAAAATATATAGTGAACTCTTGTTTAAGTAAATCCTACTTAAAATGCCTACTGATTAAAAGTGATCGGCGTAAAGGCGATGAGTTCTTTTGCGATGTAGAAAAATATTTTTTGCTCCGCTCTCTTGCGAATCGGTGTCTTTATCTCTTGCGGTTTACATTCTAATGAATTTTCAATGTCACATCAGAATCTATTCTCCATTAAGATAACTTGGCCTGAGTGAGAGCCTGTAGCCTGCATGTGGTAGATTCATTTCCGCAATGTTTTAAGAGATAGAAAGGATCAAAATGGTACCTTTAAAAAAATATTAGCAAATTCTCTAAATAATTTACTGTTCAATTAATTATTTTATATACTCAAATTTAGCTTATGATTATTCTAGGAGATGGGTAATGAAAATATACGAAGGGTGAATTTAAAACAACTACCATAATATGTTTCGCAATCCGTCCCCTGCTTCATTATTGAACCTTAGAGGGAACGTTTCCTGTTATGTTTCGTACATACAAATTATTTATTATTTGCTAAGTTTTCACTGTTTCTACGGCTTATTGTTGACTAGAACCGCACATGAAAATATTTATTAATATTGGTACAAAGATGGTTTTTATTATATCATTAGCCTGTTCTTTCAAAAGTACCTACAAACTTCATAATTGGGATGTCTACAACTACTTAATTTCTATTGAAAAATCAACCTATCTATTGAACTCATAATTTAGTAAAAAATACTGTTTAATCGGCTGAATTTTATTTTTAAGTCTCCATTTAACTGCAACGTTTCAAGATTTATATACGTACACAAAGGTTTTATAGGCGTACCCTCGTTATCACCGTTGTAAGCGTCGGGAGTCAAATATTCGGACCTCAAGTGTTTACTTTACGTCCGTGTTATTGTCATTTAAATGATGACGTATTAATAAAGCTAGCTGTTAATGTTTCGAAGTTTTGATTTACGGCCATCGTAAAAGTTGTAATGCGTGGCGGTAAGCCACGAGGAATCGCTTGTGAAATAAATATTTTCCCATGCTTTAATTGGAGTTTACAGTTATAAATATAGCTACAACATAAACACGTCTCATCTTTTATATAATCATAACAATATTTTTAATGTAATAATAAGGTAAAGATTGAACTCGTTTATTTTTTATATTTCAAAGAAAAAGCAATAAATTTTGACGGCAGAGGAACTTACTAATGAAAATTTAGATCTTAATTTGATTTTGTGAAATGTTTCTTCACTCTCATAGAGTTAATTTATGACATACTAGCTGTCGCTTCAATTAAATTATCGTTATTAGAAAATAAAATTTAAGTCTATATTACTGTGGATATTTAGCTATTTAATGAACGTGGATGGTTACAAGAGTACAGGAAGACCGAAGAAGGTATGGATGGATTGTGTGAAATATCATATGTGTAAGAAGGGTGTGATTGGAGATATGAAGGCTGATAGAGAGAAATAGAAGAGGAGAAAGGGAGCCAGTTCACCTTAGCTCCGACTTTTCAGAATGTATCTCTGGAACTAAATACCAACTCGCGGCATTAGATTCGGTGGAGAGGCGGGCCAGGAGGCTGATCGGTGACCAAGACCTCGCGACGACGACGACGACGACGCAAAGTGGCTAGCCTCTCGGTGTTTTACAGATTGCATTTTGGGGAGTGTGCCCAGGAATTGCACGAATTAATTCCCCCATCTCCGTTCTACCATAGGACGCTAAGACATACGGCAGGTCTCCATCCTTTCATAGTAGAGATACCACGCGTTCGAACGAAGCTTCGTTCGTTGTGCGAACGGCAAAGGATTGGAATAAGTTGCCAGCGTCTGTATTTCCGTCCGATTATGACGTGGGTACCTTCAAGAGAAGAGTGAATAGGCTGTTTCTAAAGTAGTGCGTACCATCTTTAGACCACCTCACCACTTAACATCGGGTGGGATTGTGGTCAAGCGCTAGTTTATTATTTATAAAAAAAGAGAACATACTGTGCCGACCCCAAATACATGGGAAAAGGGCAAGAAGATGATGATGATGATTGTAGCTATTTAATGGATTAAATATTTAATAAAATTATTAAAGTCTGATTAGTACTTTCACGACAAATGTTTTCTATTTATAGAACTTTTCTGTGTAACAATATTTTCTTTTTTACTTCTTTTACGGACGTGCTCTGGGGCGCCATCGAGAAAAAATTATTACATCTATTCATGGAATGTCACAAACTTTATCACTCACTTATACATATTCATAAAGAAAACATTCTTATTTGTTATGAAAAGTAAATATATTAGGTAATTTTAAACATTTGACATTCGAGACAGTAGATTATTTTATTCTTGAATTATTTAATCGTACTCATTAGTTTTAGTTTCCAAATAAATTTTATATTTATAAATTCAAGTCGTGACATGATTGTTAACCTTGATTGAATTTCTGTAGTCAACATGTTGTTCCTTCATTACCTTAAGGTAAACATCCAGATTCTTACGTCGCCTAATTAGCCAAAGGTTTAGTTTGGTCGAAAGCTTTAATTTTGAATAATCACGATGTAAATATTTAGGTTGTATTTTGTAAAATTATAGAAATTGATTTAATTAATTATATTCATACCATCACATTACCAGAACGATCACAATTAACTAAATGTTGTTATTATAATTTTATAAAACAGTTAGTCTATGAAAATTGTACCGTGTCTACCTTTGATCGCGTGTTATCATCACTAAACATCTGGCTAACTAGTCTAATATTGTACAAAGTAATTGAAAATGTTTCGAATTACGTGAAAGGAAAGGGTAATAAATAGAAAGTTTTTGCGCAAGCTGTTGACCGCGTAGGATCCGTCAGATGTTTAAGGATTTCATCCCTTTAATGCACCTTTCGTCGGATTTATTTGTTGTGCAATGGCACGAGCTTTACTATTTGCACATACTCGAATGCATCTGTATTTAAAGTGGAAGAAGCTTTCTAAGCCTATGACACGGGTTTGTATGAATGGTTATGAATGGCCACAACTTTTAAAAACACTAATTGATGATTTAGTGATATGTATTACTTATTATTATACTGTTGGTGTATAGCTTAACCTAGCTTAATCTATGAAAGTAGGAGTTGGATATCGCCTAATAAGCTCGACAATTTTTCACGAAATATATATTCAAGTTGCTATTGAAAGAGAAGGTTAAACGGGACTGATATTATTGTTCACGATTAAAAGAGTATGATTTAGTGAATATGACACTAACAATCAGGGAAAAGAGAAGAAGAAAATGTTTAAGTATGACTTACCTGCAAGTACATTTAATTAAAGAGAATCTTAAGAGGCAGGTGCTTAGTCTCTGATAACTCCTCGTGTAAGGAGCGTAAGTAATTTAATGTACGAAAGTTCTCAGGAAAAACACGAGTAAATTATTGTTTGTATTAATTTATAGCGCGGGTGTAATAAACAATTTATGGGATGAATGGGTACTGTCACATGAAACTGTGATTAAATATATTTTCATTAAATGTTAAACAGTATTTAATTAAATAGTTCAAGTCATTAGGTCTTCAAAGAGACTTAAAAACTATAGCAACGTATACAGAGTTTAATCCAGTTACAGAAGTCTATAAGAAGGTTATAAATACCGTATCGAAAGACAAAAAAATGACAAAACAAGGACTAAATCGCTTAATATCCCTACGGAATCTTTCACTCCATAAATATTATTTATATTGAAACACTTTTCTACTTGGTTGTACTTTAGCGACAACTTTGTGGCTTGTGCCAACCGATGTTGGCACCTGAGATCGTCAAACACCTTGTCTACCCGCAATCCTTTGACATCTGCTCGGGTGCGTTCACTTCTTTATTTTAATGTATTACGTATACCACGAAGTACGCGAATCATCCAGATGTAACACAAAGATAAGTAGAGGAAGACAACTGTTATAGGAGAAAGCATTGACATTTTATTACTTTGTTTTAATCGCCTTTTTCCAATAACGATATAAAAATTAATTGTTATTATTGATTGGGTATTGGAACTCCTTAAAAATATGTAAGTACTTAGTATCCTTGAACCGTGCAGTTATATGACTACTGAAACTGTCCAGGTCCACTTTTATCAGAGACTAGCAGCGCCCCGCGGTTTCACCCGCCGTGCAATTTAATTTAAACGACACCATATTACAAATACACGACGAAAGATGAACATTTTCAACACTTTCCAAAAAAAATATATGTTATTTTCTTTTTTCTAACTATTAAATTGATATAAAATAACAGAAACAGCTGCCTGCTAAATTCACATTCATTAAATGCTAATACCGTAAAACGCGCGAAGTCAAAATAGTCATGAAGTTTTCTTTAACTTTCTGATTTTCCGCGCTACTTTCTTAATATTTACTTTCATAAGAACCTTCTTCTGACAATAACAAATACAAGAATTAGCAAAATCGGTCCAGTCGTTCACGCGTGATGTAACCAAGGAAAATAGGGATTCATTTTTATATATGAGATATAGGCCAAATTCTTCTTTGAACCTAACAACATTTCCCTCTTATTAGTTAAGATAATGATGTTACGTTTTGAATAAATCTATCGCGAAGCAAAAACATACGGGATACATAAAAAAAATATTAAAATGTTTCCCGTGTGCTTTTGCGTTAGTTCTTAAAATTATATTATTACAACCTATAAGCATATCAATTATTTTTACATAATTATATTATGTGTTTAAAGTAAGTTTAACATATTCTCCTATACGGTGATCTTGATTTAAATTTCATGATTAGGGTAATAAAATATAAATGTACGTCTTGCATGTAGTGGACTTTGATCAAACCTAGGGACTATGTTCATAGAACGTATTAATTATCTCAGATTACGTAAGGCATATTTTTCATCTTTATTTCTGATGTTCATTATTTTTCTTTAAAGTTTTCAACTTCACCGTGTGGCTGAGCGTCGACTCCGCTTAGTCTGAACCTCTATAATTCAGCCAATGGCTTCCGCCGGAAACGGAAGTCTTAATTCTTTTCTTTAATTGATTAACCGGATTGATATTACTCTATCTTAGCTATATATAAATAGAATACTTACCGCAGTTGACGCCATTTACTAAAAACAAGAAGATAACTCTGAGTTATGCCATTGAATTTTAATCTTTATGTATTATAACCACTTTACTATTGGGTGTTGGGTGTCGTATTTTAAAAATTAAAATTAGCTGTATTGCGCTACTGATAATATTTTTGTGTTAGTCTGTGTGTGTGTATGTCTACATTTTTATTTTATTTATTATTTTACTTACTTACGTAAATGTAAAAATTCAATTATTGATAGGTCTGGCTTTGGTTACAACTTGCCAGTTTTTGCCAGCAGTCCCAAACAAGCATGGGGACTGTTGACAATACCTGGCAAACTGTCAGATTTTGAATACTTGGGTATTGTTAGTGGTTTCTCGTGACATCCAGAAATAGTGGAAACATTACTATTCTACAAAAATGAAAATGGCGATGTGCATTTTCTTTTATGTAAAATACATCACGCCTCGTATTTTTTTACAATGGTACACAAATTGTACAGAAATCAGATTCAGTTTACTATGTCTTACAATGACATGTTGTTTAAACATGTTTATTGATTCTCTCCTACAATTGAATGACAACAATTTGTCAGTTGAAGCTCGAATTTTGATCTTATCACCACACTATTGTTGTGTAGTTTGGAAACAGATTACGTTTAACCGCATCGGTAGTTCTCTATTGAGATCTATTTAAATTGTTTTGCTTCTGGTTACCACACAACACAGATAGGCATCTACTTTAATTCTTCATGTTTATTATAACAATGTATAGAAATATTAATACAATAAAAAGAAATAGACCCTCTGCAGAGATAAATGTACTAAGCGTTACATTTTTTTTTTGTATTTGAGTAACCCTTTTTCTGGTTTAACGCTTCTGTATAAGTTGTATGTAATAAATGAAACAAATTTTTCAAGTCCATTATTCAAATCGGGTAACATAATTTTGGTCTAAATTAATGTTTTTTTGTACTTTATTCCTACGCATATCAAAATTTTAATACATAAATATCATTTTCTAAATCTATCTGGTCCAAATATAATGTATCTTAAAATAAAATATTATCAAAGTAACATTTCTTTTAAAACGTAAAAGAGTATTTATACCACTTATCTTTAAGTCTCTCTTAAATACGCTCAATTTATACACGTTACTTAACATCCAAAAAAGGACAGGTTAAAATCTCGATTTTGTATATTGACATGATACATGATAATCCATTGTAGCAAAATCATACCGTCAAACCGTCAAAGGTACTTCGGTATTTAGTAGGTTTAATGCTTGCATTCAAATCGATATTTGTATTCGTACGATTATAACATTGAAAACATAACCCAGTTAAAATTAACCACGACTAATCAAGTTGCGTCTTTACTTAACCTAAGGCCTAAGTCTAAATATTCTTATTTATAATCGCGGCATCGTATTTGTGCCGCGGGCGTGCGGCGTCCGATCCTTTGAGTGCGGCCATACATCACGGCTCCTAAGTAGACAGTATATCAACCGATATTCAGAGTAATTAGCCCTTTGGCGACGGACCTCCTGGATTTATTGTAGTAGGGCGTTAATGCGGCCGACAGCCGTGATGCCGGCCTTTGTTCTCCTTGACCGAAATATTCAATTTGAATTTTACTACTTACCCGGGTCGCAACCAGCTTTTTTATGACCACATCTTATTTTACCAAGAACCTGCTAAAAATAAAAGCCCTTAATTGATATCTTACCTCACAGAAATTCAAAAGATAAAACGAAAGGGTTAATCTACAATTGTTTTATTTCAAGGACATCAAATTAATTTACGATTTATTTTCTATCGTCTTTGATGATAACGGTGTTATACGTCAGAGGATCTCCGCTGTAGAATATGGTTATTTTATCTATTCCACTTTATCCTTTATCGTTAAAAAAACTCATCAAATTAAAATGTAGCACTTTTATGGCTAACGATAACTATTTTGACAAAGGAGGTTGGTAGTCGCACAAAAAGCAGAATAATAATTACGTCCGGCTACCACAATCCGTCAATTAATTTACATTTCAGATATGAAAGGCGACAAAGGGAAGGCCGAAAGGAAATCGCCACTGCCGTTTATCTATAAAAATCGAGACATTTTAAAGTATACCTTAACATATTGTCTTTAAATTACACTTTCAAAGTTTGAGCGTTGATAGTAAAAAAGAAGTGGCTACCGTAGGCGACAGCAAGTGATAACAGCGACTGGCGCTACATCGTAAAACATCATTAGCGAGATAAAGCCCCTAAAAGCTGCCTCAAAGAAACTGAGAGCGCAGGAAGTAACGTTACATGCGCTTACCTGCTTACACTACTTGGTAATTTCAAATATATACCTTAAATTTGTAATCCATCAAAATATTAAGTAAAACTAGAGATATAAACCGATTCATCCCACTTTTCGGTAATTTTTTTATTGGGAAGCTATAAATTTTCGACGTTATAATAGAACGGTGTTGTAAGCTAAACACAATTTTGTTGTTGCTGATCAAAAAAATATTTACAAAACAGTAATTTTCACATATTCACCCATTTGTTGAACAAACAATCATAAACGAAATTATTGTGTCGAGGAAGTGGCGTGTAAAAAAATAAGAAGACAAAAGAATGTCGGTGTTGGAAAACTTAATTTTACACCCGAATCAAAACTTCATCCCGTATTGTGTTGGCGTGGTGCTAACCAATTTCTCTTTTGTTGTGACCCCGCCCACGTTTATTATCAGATACCTTTGTGGCGTGTCATTTTTTATCAAAACAATAACCTTTTTATAAGAAAAAAAACTATCGGGTCACACGTATGATAAGTAAGAAATGAATTTGTCAGAAGCTTTTACAGTCAACTCAAACATAATTTACGTGGACGTATAAATTAGGAAATAGTGGGATGATTTCTTAGAAACGTATTCCATAGAATTATAATTGAACAGTTCAGTTAAGTAAACCTTTTTGTGGTAAATCCAGTTAAACTAATGATGACAATCATTTACACAGCATAAAGTTTTATATTAGCACTAGCTGGCCCGGCAAACTTCGTTCCGCCCAATAATTAATAGATGCTTCACGAATTTGGCGATAGTGGCTTACGGAAACATTCCTGATTACGTTTTTTTTTTTATATTGTATAGCTAGGGAGGATAATTAATTTTATTTTAACGCATTTTTCACCACAACATGAATAGAAGGCTTGCCAACAAGAAAACGATACTGTATATTCTATAAGAAAGAGAAATAGTTCAGACGAAATCTAAGAATCCATTTTTTTATACTTTGAGTTCACTAGACCTAAATAATAATAAAAAATATTAACAACCAAAGCTGGCTTATAATACCTATTAATAAAAACTACATCGTCTTAGCCTGCACCGTTCGACTATCGAAATCGGTGTTGTAGGATATGAAAAATGTTTTATGAGTAGAAAAAAATGTTCTGTTTTATTGTGGTTTGTAAAACATTGCATTAAGTTTGTATAAGGGTTGATATAAATTAGAAACTCATTAATAAATAACAAATTACAGTTATTTGTCACAATAAACTAACGTTATGCGACAACTAAAAAATAATGTCAGTTTATCCACCCACATTGGATATAAATTAATAGAATCTGCCCTCATCCCCGTGACGTATAATAATAGTTGATTGGTCTCGTGTGAGGTATTTTTTCTATCTACCTCAACTTCTAATGTTGCTAAACCTCTCTATAGGGGCAATAAAGATGTCCGTCGAGATAAAACACTCAAAATATTTATAGTATCAATGCTAAAATTATTTTATCATTGTATTATAATATAAAAAATATAAATGAATATGCACTCACGCCTCTAACCCAGAGGTCTAGGCAGACATTAAGGAGCTTTTAAAAATAGATTGAAGTTAGTTTCGAGGAGTTTTTAAATTAAATGTAATTTTAAATTAAATTTTTGTTAGCTATTTTAAAGTTTATTATAGGTATAATAAAAATTTATATAATAAACTTTAAAATAGCTCTTAAAAAACTACAATGTATTTTGGATTTGCATTAGGTGCGAACCTCGCACACATAATTTCTATCTTCTTTTTTTGCGAACTTGCAAATATTGACTTTACATAGAATATCAGAATTATTTATCAATACTTTTACATGCTTAATTTTTACTCTAATCGTGCTTATAGAAGCATTTATAGAAATCAGACAGCTAAAACTAAAATATAATAAATACCAAACTTATCTATGGATTTAATTCAATATCAATTCAGGTTAAATAAAAATCCTTAATCAATTCTCAGAAGATAACCGCCTAGGTGCTCTTTTTATCTCGCATAAGCAGATCCATGGAAAACCATAGATAACAAAGGAATAACAATAAAGTTGATGAAATAATTAAATTTATAGATAAAAGAAAGAGTAAGGTCCTTGCTATGAGATTATAATGAAATTGTATGTAACCTTAACCCTCTTATTCGGTATTTAATCTCGGATTTCCACATTTAAAGGTACACGGAACATTCATATTTAAAATACTACGTCCACCACTGGACGTAGACTTAACCTATGAAGGTTCACAAACATTGGTAAACTCTTAGTGAACACCCGCAATCTTATCTACATCATCGGTTCATCTTATGGAAGACGTAATTATGCTAACTCATCTTACTCGGACATATTTTCAGAACCTTTTGGCTCCGTCGGTCATCGTTTCAAGATCAATTGCCTCTTAAATTAAGTGATTCTTCAACCGATGCAATTTATTCGATTAATTTACTTATTTAATACAAAAAAAGGAGATCCGACAGTGTAGGAATACTGTATGTATGTATGAAATGTATGGCTTTGAGAGTGTATGAGCACAATCGGAAATATTTCTAAGCACATGCTTAGAAATATTTCCGAGTCCATTCATACACTTAGACACGCAGAATTGTTGGTATTTTATTAAACGGATCCTTAGTACTGATTTCATTCACGTGAAGGTAAACATTAGTTGAGTTAGTAAGTTAATAGTTTATAAAGGTATAGATTTAATCTGACTATCAATATAATTAAGTAGGAACTTAATTAGACATTGTTTTATGGTAGAAGGTGGCAAACGACCGAGCGGATCACCTGATGGAAAGTGAGCCCTACCCATAGACATCCACAACAAGCAAATGTGTTGCAGATGCGTTGCCTACCTATAATGGACAGAGGAAGGTATAGACAGAAATTATATATTTTTTTTCCCCGCCAACCCCCTCCCGTCCAATCCTCTTCCCGTTCCCATCTTATCCTTATGAGGAAATGTTGGAAAGGGGAAGAGGACTGAAGTTAGGCACTTCACTCATCAGATGAAACGCAGAGTACTTCTACTTCACGGCTATTTTCTGTGAGGTCGTGGTATTTCACCGGTCAAGTCGGCCCATTCGGGCACCAGATGATGTTGTTGCGGGCTCTACCACTGCTATTGGTGTACTTTAAATCTAAGAGTGTTTACCATGGTCTTAGCTCTAATTACAATGTGGACTTGTTTACGGCAATTCGCCATGTCGGCTTCCAGGTTAAAACCTAATCATTACTTACCTCATAGCTTGTACTATCAATATAGTAAATGTATATAATACAATATTAGTAACAAAAAATAATAATCTCTATAAAGAAGACGTGCTCAAGCAATGTTGTGCTTTACCTAACTATTCTGTATCAAAGAAGCCATAGGTGATCGCATCCAGTATTTGTATCATGACTTAATTGACACTCTGGTGCACTAGACAACCAGCCGGTTACAGTTATTAATAAAAATATATAATAACCGGTAAAGTCACTACATATTTTGTGAAAAAATAAATATTCTGCATGAATAAAATAGTAAAGCAATTAAATAAATAAATATACACTCACGCCCGTATCCCAGAGGGGTAGGCAGATACGGATATCCATTTAGCGCGATTCTGGTACACCTCTTTTGCTTCATCTACATCCATACATCTATGCATACATGCTAGTCGATTACCGGTACTGTTTACATCTCCTTTCTTTAGTATGTCACTAATTTGATCGATATAGTAAAACAACTGTAATTTATAAAATAAAAAGTTAATACAAAAGCTAAGCTATGGTTTAAAGCAAATATAAAACCGTATTACGATAATTAACAAATTTTAAACCAGTATTTTCTAAACCGGTTTGATTTATAAGGCAAAGAAAACAAATTCATTTTTTAATAAATAATTTAATATTCTTGTTAAACAACGCTGTTTAATATTTACAATAGCTATGCATGCTAACGTCTTAACTTGTTCACGAGGGGTAAAAAGACGCCTCGAAAACATTTCATCAGTTTCACACACTAAGATCTTTTGGGAGCTTATTTACTAAATGTCTATTAACATTAAGGCACTATGGTATGACTAGATATATCAAGAGTCTTTTCGTCTTCACAAATAATGCGGTACAATTAAATTAATGCACATTATTTCGGAGGGATTCGTCCAAACTTGATTTCGAACGTCGGTTACCTGCGGGCAAAAAAAAACACACACGTTAATATCTTTTTCTGGGAACTAATTAATAATACCACATAATTTATTTTACAACTTAAAAAAAATTTAATAATCAAACTAATAATGTGGAACTTAAACTAATAATATTACTTATATAGTAATGTGGATGCTAAATAAATTTAAACTTACATGAATGCTATTTCTGTTGCCACCAGGAAATGACGTCCAGCAGTTCGTCTTCGTCCATGGGCCCCAGCTGTTGTTGCGTTGAGACTTCGTATCGGTCTACAGCTGAATAAGCCGAGGACACTCCCGACGAGCATTCCGAGGGTGCAGGGGAATCGGCTTTTTCGGAACATGGTGAATCATTGCCATAGAAAAATCCGTCGTCCATATCCATAGTAGTTATTGGTTGACTATTGCTACTAGGAATATTCTCTCTATTTTCTTGATCACGTGTTATTCCTAAAGCAGCGTCGCTTTCCTCTAAAAGCTGCTGCAAGTATCTTATGTATTCGACTACCATTCTTAATGTGTCTACTTTACTCAATTTCTTTCCCGAGCCTCTCCTGGCGCCACCTGACAGTGCGGCGACCACAGAGGCAGGCAGGTGACGTCGTAGTGCGTTGAAGCCATCATTAACTTGTTTCACACGGTTACGTTCGCGGGCGTTGCGTCTCGCGATCGAAGCGGCCTGAGGTCCGGTGTATGGATTCGTCCTAAAGTGCACTTTCTTCCGATACTGAAGATTAGGTGGCGTGTCGTGTGTGACATAATTTTTTTCTGGAGCCGGGGCGATAGGTACGATTCGTTTCTCCATTGCCGATTTAGTCACAGTCGCGGAAGGATACCCGGATGAGACTACGACGTAATTGGTTTGCCCTTGAACGAGTTGAATCTCTTGCAACATTTTACGTATTTAGTGCGCGAGCGCTCGAGACCGACAAGCGCGCACGACCGGTCCGCAACGTGGGCGGAAAAGCACTGGCGCGATAAAGGGAGGCTTTGCGAGAGCTTTGGATCGTGGGCGAGAGCGAGCGGTGACAGTGGAGCTTCACGCACAAGTGAGTCGGCGGCGCACGCGCACGCGTTATATCACCTGCGCCGGCTGCAAAAAATATAAATTTTAAAATTCTCTTCCCCTATTATTTTCCATCATCCCTTCCCTTTTGTACGTACGGGTCCGTACCTGGCGTGGTAGTTAGGGGAGTGCGGTGGATCGCGGGGGGAGCACGGCTAACGCGTGCCCAGTTTTTTTCTCCACTGACCACTGAATACATAAACAATGTTCTTGAAATATTTTTCCCTTATAGTCTATAAAAACAGAAGGTACTAATAGTTATAAATTTGAGCTTATTTTTACATTCTTTGTTCGGAGTACGAGTAGATTAACAAATATGTACTTTATATTTCTTTAATAACTTTGATGAATTATGCAAGATACGTTTGTTTATACGATATATTTACCTTTATATTTGTTATTCTAGAGTATTTTTAAATTAATTATAAAAATATATGATAAAGGTTCAACATTTTAAGCATGTTACAAAATATCTCAAGCAAGTAAGTTGTTGCACCGGTAGCATGGGTTTTAAATTTATATTATCACACAGCGTTTCGTATAAAACTCCAATAAAATGCATTGATTACGACTTTGCATTTTTTCTTAATTTCCGTAAAGAGTATCGGCTACCCGAACATCTTGGACCGGGCATATTTCATATAGCAATTAGTTAATTTAAGATCGTTACGTTATAAGTTTCGGATCCGTAATGTATGTGAGAAAATACTTTGAATATATAATTTCTGGGGATTTAGAGACAAAGTTAAAGCCGCAGCTGAAACGAAAATTTCGTAATGTATAGTAAATTTTCTCTAAAAATATTTTTCAATTAGAACCGTAACGAATACGATGTGAATGGCACCTCCGAGTGATAACAATTACGTTTAATATGGTGGCCGTTAGATCAAAAGTTTGTTGCGGCTTCTGTCGATATGATTGCACTAATTTAATAACTCCCATACAATTCGTTCGGCTCAACTAATTTAAATGAAATGGTGTTTCAAACGGTAGTTGTTTTCATTAGCGGGCACTTAGTAACGGGATTGGGCATTGATTCATTCCGATAAGCACTTTATTGGGCGTAACGGAATTCCATAGGCACTCATTTAGCTTACAAACTTGTTGGGCTTCTGTTAATGATAACTGGACGGGTTCAATAGGACTGTTTCAAGCTAGAATGTATTCTAGTACTGCTGCATGATAGTATTAATTAACACGTAAATAGAAACTGCCAAGATTTGAACTTTTATACATCATAAGTTGAGCCCCGCGGTTTCACCCGCTCTACAATTCCATAGGCACTCATTTAGCTTACAAACTTGTTGGGCTTCTGTTTATCATAAATGCACAGATTCAATGGGACTGTCTCAAGCTAGAATGTATTCTGGTACTGCTGCATGATAGTATTAATTAACACCTTAATAAGCACTGCCAAGATTTGAACTTTTATACATCATAAGATGAGCCCCGCGGTTTCACTCGTTCTCCAATTTAATTTAACCCACGTATGTCTAACCTAAGCCGAACCCTATTTAATATGAATGATCATATAGATCCGATGTCAACTTAAATTGGAATCAAATTATTTCTCAATACACACTTTCATCCCTTACTTTCGACCTTTAGAGAATGAATTTAGAAAAATTTCTTAGTGCTCGCCTACGTAATAACAGAAACTAGTTTGCAAAATATAGAGATGATAGAAATTTAAATGAAAAAGTGTTGCTTATATAATTATACCTGTGATATACAGTAATCTATAATCTCTGCCTACCCTTGTGGATCTCGTGTGTTGCGTCTTTAATAATTTATATTTAAATTAATAATGTTAGAGGCTGCGTAAATTAACGCATTTTAACACAGCAGGTGGGCTGTAGATGCAATCGATTAGTTAAGTTATAGTTTTGGCAATCCTAATATTTTGTGATGTAACCATATTTTTTCGACCCGTGTACTATTACTATTTGTTTAAGTTAGTCTTCTCAATAACCTCGTGGTGGTGGCAATAAACATTTATTTATGAACGTATAATTAATCACCGTCGACCAAGATACTTTGAAAATGTGTAGGAAATGCTGATTTTAAGGAGATGCCCTATATATGAAAGATATCAATTAATATTTTATTTTATTTCATTTGGTGTATTTGAAACATATATATTCATTATATTATAAATTTTAGGTTATATCGATCTAAAATAATGTTTATTATTAAAAATACTTTACAGTATAAATTATAAGTAGTTAAAGAGCCTTGCTACTATTTTTCGCTAAAGCTTCTTTAAACTTACGGATTAAAAAGATAAGTCGATATTTTACCATAAATAACTTGACTTCGAAAAGCATTAATATGAGCCGATCAGGATTCCATCTGAGTTCTCTAGATTCGAACATGGTACATCTTCACAACTTGGTTTTCATGAACCGATATTTATAGTCGGCTACTTAACTTTTTATCGTATATTGGATTTAAATTGGTCACGATAACAAGTTATGGTACAAGTCATCATGTGGGGTAGAACCCCGTGATTTTGTACCGGATATGACCTGCGGGGAAGTGTTAATGGGTTCCGTAAATAACTGATTTTTTTGCTTTTCGAATTATTACGTGTAATCAATGGATCAGCTCATTGTTCCATTAGGGCTGGATGAGTAAGGGTATTAGATCAATATGAAAATACGAAGGGTGTATTCACCCCTTCTTAATACTGTTACAAATGCACATCATACATTCTCTGTTGTAAAAATTAAATAGCGTGTTAAATAAATATAAACGCTGTTAAATGTATTTGTTATAAGGTATACAAATTTTCGTCTTAATGTACACACATATATAGTACAATAAATAAAAGGAATAATAAAAAAATATTAAATGTAGATGGATGAACATTTATTTTTATTTTTAGTAAATTATAACGATATTCATTTTTTTTTAAATTCATGACATATAGAGGCTTCTTCGAATAATCGTTCATCAGTTCACAGACATGTTACATTATATATTGTAAGATCTGATATATAAATTGTAATATTAGTACAATAGTTGTTATGACATAGGACTGCACTAACATCATTACCGTTATCATTATTACAATTTTTTCTCTTTAATACTTAATTGTTTGTATATTGTACCGTGTTTTTTTTCTTTTCCTGAACTGGTATATTTCTACTGGTTAGAACCTTTAAATGGCTTGAATTCTGTTGTTTTACTATAAATATTTTTAAGTTGTGTTTAAGCTATTGGTTTCCGAAACTTATAAAATAAAATGAAATATTGCCGTCTTGATCTCTCTGCGGTGAAACTTACTAGGTAAATGGGATAGTACTAAGTAAGTACGCCTGGCCACTAGATTATTTTCCAAGTATCATTTGGAAGATTAGATTGCGTGATAAAAGTAATAAATACACTCCGATGACAGGCTATTAATAACACAAATAACGATGAAACATATTTCAAACGCTAATGCGTGATTAGTTCAATACAAATTACATTATTCATGGTGTCCAAATCCAATAAGAACATTTAAAATAGTCATTGTGTTGTTTGGGATGAATCGCTTAGTTACCACCCACGTGTTTTAACA